>RJWT010002753.1:0-39291 GCA_004365215.1 Cuniculus paca | reverse complement strand
TTTTTTTTTTTTGCTGCACCGGGGATTGAACTCACGACCTTGTGCTTGCCAGGCAGGCGCTTAGACCGCTGAGCTAGATCCCCAACCCTGTTTTTGAGACAGGGTCTCACTATGCCATTCAGGCTGGCCTTGAGCTCACTTTGTAGCCCAGGCTGGTCTTGAACTCACAACGATCCTCCTGTCTCAGCCTCCCGAGTGCTGGGATTACAGGCGTGAGCCACCACGCCCGGCTCATTGTCACTATTCTTACAAAAAAGAATTAGCTGAATAAGTGATGGATATGTGAATTATCTTGGTATAATCTTTCTAAAAGGTGTACATGAATGAAAGTATAACATTTTAATAAATATTATTTTGATTAAAAATAAATTTATTTAAAACGTATAAACATATCTCCTTATTTCATGCAACCCATGAACAATCAATTGTATAGTTTTGATTTAAAAGTTAAATTTATTCAGATTTATGATCCTTAATATTATGGTCTCCAGGATTTATCCTTCTTTAGAGCAGAAAATTTTACATAAATACTTACTATTTTTGATTAAAAATAAATTCATTTAAAAACATATAAGCATATCTCTTTATTTCATACATTCCATGAACAGTCAATTGTATAGTTATGATTTAAAAGTTAAATTTATTCTGATTTATGTAACTTAATATTAAGATCTCCAGGATTTGGCCTTCTTTGTAGCAGAGTGTACTACTTTGTATAAAACTATATCACATTTTCTTTATCCTTTTTTCAGTTGATGAACATATAAATCACTCCCAAGATTTAGTTATCACGAATTGTGCTGCTCTAAGCATGGGTGTGCATGGGTCACTGTACATGAGTTCTTTAACTCTTTTGAGAGAAAAACCCAAAGTATAAAAAAAATTAAAGAACAAAATAAAAGATAATAGGCAATAGGGGGATAGAGCTTTTGCAAATGGGAAAAGGACAAAGAGACGGATGGAAAGAGAAGAAAGAGAAGAGAAGGGGACAAGAAAGGAATTAAGATGTGTCACATGCATGTACCAATCCTCACAGTGACTGTAATCAGTGTGTACTGCAAACACATACTAATAAAAATGAAAGCTAGCTGCATTCACTTTATATAATCACACAAGAAAACCCAGTGTAATTGAAAATTCCTTCTGCAATGTTTGCATCTTTACACAGATTTTTGTTTTCCATTGACTCAAAATCTAATAATTCTGAGTGATCTTTTTGTATGATATGACATCATAAAATTTGTCATATCATATAAAAAATGAAATTTTTTTAGACTCCTGTATTTTCCTTATTCAATCAAGCTTATTCAATCATTCAATAGATACGCATTAAAGTAAGAGACACTATGTGAAAACACTGGTTTATACGGAATATATTATAAACAAAAGGGACAGATGCTTAGTTTAATGATATCTACACATGAATATAATCATTAAAGACACTTTTTCATTTATTATGCAATTAAATTAGCTGTTTTAGGGCCAGGTATTTTCCCCCTCTCCCTAAGTATTATGTTGAACCATGAATCCCAAGGGTTCAATGAGTTGAGTTTCAAGCCTGCAGATCAGATTACTGGTGATAAAAAGGTTGCTCCTTAGTTGTTCCTTGGAGCAAAGCAAGGTCCCACACAGTAAAACTGTGCACAGGGCTGTCTAAACAAAGGGTGACACTGCCTTCTGTGAGAGAGGAGGGGGTGTGTTGTTACTAAATTTGCACAAAGTAAACAACTTCACTTAAGAAGATTTTTCCAAAAGTCACTGATGGAATGAATACTGGAAAGAAACAAAGAAGACTTTTTGATAAAGCTCTAAGTGAAATATATTTTGTGACTAATGGTGCCCTATGTTTGAAATTTGTTATCTACCTCCTAAATCTAGTGTGTATAGACAAAAAAGTGCATTGTTTATACAATGTATATTTAAAATGGTGTTAAAAGTTTCCAAAGCATTTTGAAAAATATTTCTATTTGTATGTCAGGTATATCTCAAACATATTGCCTGAAGAGGGTATCTCTAACTATAGTAATAAAATGCATCTCTGGGGGACTGAGATATGTTATTTGTTGAAATGGATTTTTTAAACAGCTACAGGCAAAGTAACTTCATTTTCTTCATCTCTTGGCTGTGTACAAGATTTTCAATAATCTCTGATGGAATTAGGGGGGTGAAATACCAGGATATGGGCTCACGATGTCCTTTACAAATTTATTTATACAGATAAGCAACTCGGGCACTATTCTGCAAGTCCATATGTACTTTGCATGCTCCTAATGGCCACGTTATTTCGGAGTGAAGCAGTAAGGATACCACCTCTGCTTCAACAACCCACAGCCATTTTACCTACAAATAAGTGAGCCCTGGAATTGGTTTTTCAGGATAGTCATTTGTTCCCATGTAAAAACACTGGGCAAAAGTTAGAGCTGAAATTGCTTTCAATACAGAGAAAAATACAGGTTAAATCTCCCACTGCTTCTTATAATGCTAGGTATAATATTGGAAGGCTTAGAGTTGATGAACCTTCAAGAGCTACAGAACTTGAAAAAGCTAGCTTGGAAGACATGGATCCAGTATCTAATTCCTGGGAGCACCGAGCTAAGAAAAGAGCATTGGAATACAAGTGAAGCCAATTGATGCCCTTTCCTTGAATCTGCTGTTTAAGTTTTGGGGTATCTCTTTGCATGAATTTAATTTCACAGTCCCAATATGTCCACATAATTTACTGCTCTAGGGAAAAATTAAAATGTAAGGCTTCGTGCTCAAAAGCTTTCAGATGACAGTGACAGACTGGGTTAAACCAAGCATGAGATCCTTCTCAGAGCAGGGTCTGTACACTTGCCCAAGATATGTACCCAAGAAGTTGACTCTGCCCTATGTGGCCACATATGCTCTTTGTGCATAACATCAAAATAATCTTAATTATCTAGCTGAGCTCTGGAATTCCTGTGAGTCTCAAATTCAATCTAATGTGTTTTTCAAATTGCAAAGAAAAATCCTAATTTAAGAACTTTCATGGTTTAAAGATCAATTTATCTGGGTAATAGAATAGGGACATATTTTTTTACCTTTTTGTGTTATATTATTTTCCATACTTTCTCATAAGGATTTCGTTGTTTTAAAAATTACCATACATTATATAAGTCAACTGCATTAAGAAAGTGTACAAGGGATGATCAAATTTTACAGTGAATATTTAATTAAAAAATTGATTACAGGAAAAGACACACTGTTATTAATCTCCCTCAAAAGTACTCACCTTTGCTTTGAGCACACGCTTCCCATTGTTCTTGCCAATTTCTGAAGCAGTTCTGGAAGTTCTCTTTCATTAGAGTCTTTACTAGGTGTTATCAAAATATGGTGAATGTTGTTGCTGAGTGCCATCCAAATGAAGGGCAGGCGTATAATGACAGTACAATGTGTCCTTATCCACCCACAATGAATCTGGTGCTGTCAGCTTCTAGCTCTTCCTCAAAGCAAAAATGGTCATAAAGTTAAACCTTTTGAATGGAGTCAAGACAGTAAATCAGCCAGGACAGAGTCACTAATGACACTTAGGAAAAATCACTTTCAAACTGCTTTAGAAGGTGGCGGGAAAGAGGAAAAATGATGGAATAAATGGGTTGAAAATGACAGTATTCTGAGGTGAGTAAATGGCAGTTTGTCATTTCCTGTAATTAAAAAAGTAAACATTCACCATATTTTTATCATTTCTCATATATGCATAGGTGTGTGTGTGTGTGTGTGTGTGTGTGTGTGTGTGTGTGTGTGTGAATCCAAAGGTCAAAAGTATGAGGCAGAGATGTAGATTTGAGAGAATGATGGAAAGCTCGTGTTGTAAGAAGCATAAAATCAAATATTTCAGGCGCTAAGCGAGAAACTGATCGACTTCCTGATTGATGAACACCTTGTTCTGAAAGTATTCAAGTGACTACTACAAGTAGGCAAATGGCAAAGAAACAAAACAAAAACCAAAGATACTTTAAATTTTTATGACATATATTACCACTCCAAAACAATGCCCATCCTTAAATGCTCCTTAAAAGTGGGTCAGGGAATCAAATCATGTGTAAAAGAAATGTAGTGTCATTTGTCTTTCCTTTATACTCCTTTGATAATAAATGCTTTCCACCTGTTTTAATGACATTACTTACCTATAGTGTAGAAAATTAAAATATACTTTGAGATGCTGAGATTGAAGCAAAAGGAAAAAGAATAAAAAAGTACCCATTTCTCTTTAGAAATAAACATATGATTATTTTATACCAATGCTTAAAATGTCTCACCAAAATTATCCCAGTGCACTTTCTCACAGTCTTTCCCATGCTTAATGGGTTCATCCAACTCTCTTCAGAGTATATTTTCTAACACTTCCATGTTACTCACAGTCCTAACTAAATTTTGCTTTATTAGCCCACAAATAAGTCCCAGATTACTTTTAAATCCTTTCACAGTCCAACCTAATTTACCCTTCCTTTGTTTCATTATTTTTCACTCAATCATTGCACATTTCAGTCCCATTCAATTACTTTCAACTTCTTCAACATTTCATATCCTACTGGACCCCCAAATCCTTGCCTGGTATCACTCTGCATTGAATGTTATGTCTCCTTCTCCATCCAAAAAATCTTTTTCTTTCAAGCTAGCAACTTTTCCCAGCAGTTGGTTTTTTGCTGAGTTTTAGGAGACTAATTCTTGTGGGTTTCAAAATAGTTACCCTAATACAATGTTTTAGTACTCAGTTTGCTGTAAAAAAATAATAACCGCTGATCTGTTCTTATGAAAATTGAGGTTTATTTCTTGCTCCTATTTTGTAAGGGCATTGACATGTGCAACTCAGCCTCAGGCATCAATCTGTGAGAATCTATTCTCCTTGAATCCTTCCTGCAGATTTCAGATGCTGTACTGATATTTCCATTAGGCGATTTAAAGAAGATTTATTTAGAGGCAGAATATTAAAATTGGGCAACGTTAAAATGAACGTAGTGTCTTAGTTACTTTCTTGTTGCAGGAACAAAATATCCAGTACCCACAAGGAAAGGTTTATTTTGGCTCACTGTTTGTAGCAGTTTCAGTCCATAATCAACAGGCTCCAAAGCAGGGTGGCATGGCAGAGGGGCACTGCAGAGGAGAAATTATCCCTGGCAGGGTAAACAGGAAGCAGAGAACCTGCCTTCCTTTTGTCCCTTTATATTCCACTCGGAGTACAAGCCTCTTGTTGTCACCCACACCCAGGGTGAGGTTTCTGTCTTCAGTAAATCCATTCTGTGACCCCCAGAACAATCCTAAATGAAATAGTGGACTAATCCAGCACCACTTACCCTAATTCCAGTACCACTCATGAGTGATCCAGTCACCTCCCCAGAGCCTTACCTCTGAGTTCAGGAGGTTTTGCAGGGACATCTAGTTATAAGCTATAACAGATAGTCAGTGAAAACTTTTCTGAATAAATGAGATTTGTGGCATCAATATCAGAAAATTATAGAAGAGCTATTCTTAAGAATATAGAGGTGAGAAGCATTCCTGGCACAGGCAATAACCACTATGAAACAGGAATTATCCCAGGATGCATGACTGGAAAGAAGTGGACAGAAGATGAGTCTAATCGATCACCAAAGACTAGCTCTTTAACATCAAAATATGAATTTTTATTTTATATTAACTGAGATAATAAGTCATTGGATGATTTTAGGGTAGTGTGGTGAGATGTTTTTGAAAGAGTCCATGGATGCTGGGTTTTGAAAATATTATAGCAGATTGAGAAGAAAGAAAACATAAAAGAAAAAGAAAAAGAAAGAAAGAAAGAGGAAGGAAGGAAGGAAGAGAGAGAGAGAGAAAGAAAGAGAAAGAAAGAAAGAAAGAAAGAAAGAAAGAAAGAAAGAAAGAAAGAAAGAAAGAAAGAGAAAGAAAGCAAGCAAGCTGTTGGCGAGCTGTCATAGAGGCCCAGCCAAGAGATGATGATGGGTTATTCTCAAATGTTGGCAGTGGATCTAGAGCATGGGTGGTGAGCCTATGGCACATGTGCTGCAGTGGACTGCTTATCATTGAAAGCTCTGGAAGGTTCACAATATTGATCTAGAGTCTAAGCACATGAGTGGTCCCTTGGAGAGGACAGGGATGTTTCACTATAGTGACAGATGGAAACAGTATGCATTGGTTGTGGTAAGGTAGGAGTTTTCCCTTTATAATTGCTTGTGTCTTCTCCATGAAGTATATGAGTAGGTCAACAACTGTGTGCTAGATGAGTTTGTCCTGTAGGAATTTTGAAGACAAAGTAGAAGCATAAAACAGTTACTTGGGAGTAGAAAAAGTGATAGGGAATGCAACAGAAATGCTAGGCTGTTTCAAGAACTCATCTGAAAATTGTCATCAAGAATTTGTAGTGAGACAGTTCAATGTGGTTTTGTGTTTTTCATTTATCAATGTTCAGTTTTCTAAGAAATGACAGATAGTTAAATTTAACTATAGTTGAAAGTGTTCCCAACTCATCGAACAGAGAATAGAAATATGAGAGAGTTAGTATTGGCAAAACAGCATATGTAATTCTGTTTCACAGAAGAAAGGAAGGAAAGGATTAACACAGTGAACACTAACAAAAATTTGGCTGGGTAAATTGACTGGAAATCTCAATGGATTTATCAAAATGTTGAAGGAATATTAGACAGATGAGCATGCAGGCTAGGAGGTCTGTGTGACAGAATAAAATGTATAATGTTGAGATTCTTTTTCAGGTGATGAAAGCTATAAAAGATCTCAAGGTTTTAAATTATATTAAAGGACTAGATGTCAGAGGAAACTATTAAAGTCTTCTCTTGGTGATAAGGAAATTTAGTACTGTGGAGAATAAATAATGAAATTTGGAAATTGCGTAGTGTTAAAGAAAAAGATAACAAATCAGGAACCACAGCTATCAGTCAAGGAAAGGGAATAACCAAAAAACCAGAAGGTGCAAGTAAGCGAGGCAAGGGGAAGATGGTGAAGTGTGATGATTTGGGCTGAGGGTTTAGATAAAATGTGGAGACTGCTTGAATGCAAGAGAGGGAAAGAAGAGATCAATGACTGTCTTCCAGACCTTGAGGCATACAGAAGTTAAGCATATATTCGCTTCTTCAAAGAACTGCATAGAAAATAATGATACACAGGAAGTGTTTAAAGAAATATGCATCAGTTTCTGATTACAAATCATGAATTCAAACTATATGATAGACTTGTTTGTGAGGAAAACTATGGAATATGCATCAGAGAAGTTGCTGCAAAGAAAACTTTGCAGATCAAGGTTGGTTAATAATTTTGAAGTCAAGGTGATAATAATTTTGAAGAATAGATACTTTGATCCATTTAGATCCTTAAACTCATGCATGTTTCATAGTGAATAGAGTAAATGAGTTTTGTGGAATGAAAGGAGTCACAGCTATCTCTCTAGCATTCTCAGCAAGTAGATTTCCAGAGCAAGCGAATATTTGATTATTTTTTTATCATTTGAATAACTCATCTGCTTCTATAGCCTACATGTCTAATTGCTTCCTAATGGAAAGCTCAGGATGCCTCTTGAAATGCCTTTTGGTTCTCTCTGCACATTTTTGCACAAGACATTCCTTTAATTGGGGCTTTTTGTTTCTAATTAATGTGCCTGACCTTCATTTATGACTCCAAAGAATACTTTAAAAAGACTAAGTGTATTATCTTCTATATCATCAGCCTTTGCTTGGCTGTATTATTCATAGTATCTGAATGGAGAGACTGGTTTTAAAGAGTCAAGCAGCTGAAGTCAGAAAAGCCTATGCAGTTGCATTTCAGTAACTATCAATTTGTAAAACATATTGTTTTAATTAATTCCACATGGTTTCAATTATTGTTCTTTGTAAAATGTTTGAAACATCTTAAGCATATACAAAATTATAGAATATAACATACAAGAGACACATGTATGGGTTCCTCTTTCAGATTTATCATTTATTAACATTTTTTCCTGTTCATTTCAAATTCATTTAACATGAACACTAACTTTAATCTCCAAGTACTCTGCACCCTAATACTCAAGTTCTTGAAGCCCAACAATATTGCTATCCATAACACTAACCCTAACCCCACACTCCAATACTTGGGTACTTGCACTCCAATGCTATCCTTAGCCTTAATTTGAACCTATCTGGGTATACCACACCCCGATCTTTAGGTGCCTGAACCACAACACTGTAACTATCCCTAACCCTAAAGTTAACCCTAACTCAGCACACCCAAACTTGGGTATTTGCACTCCAAAACAATTGATACCTCTAGTCCTAATCCTAACCCTAACCCAAAACCCCAATACTCAGCTGCTTACACCCCAACCCTAACCATATCAGGATACCCAACACCTCAACACTCATGTACTTCCATGCCAAAATTATGTCTGTCCCTAACTCTAACCCTAAGCCTAAACCTAATCCTATCTGGGTACCTCACATACCAATACTTGGGTACCTGTACCCCAACACTATCCATATTCCTAATCCTAATCCTAATCCTAAACCTAACCCATATTTTAAACCTAACCATACTCTGATATCTTGCACCTCAAAAATTAGGTACTTGAAACCCAATCATATACCTATTCCCAGCCCTAACCCTAATTCCCACTCCAACTTGGTACTTATACTCCCAACAATATATATATATTACATATATATATATCCCTAGTACAAACAATACCCCACATCCTAACCCTATTTGGGTACCTCACACCCTAATTCTGAGGTACTTGTAATCCAGCACTACCCCAACCCTAATTCCAACCCTATTTAGTTATCGCACACCCTAATAATCAGGTACATCTACCACACAGTATATTCATCGCTAACCTTAACTATAAACACTACCCTCCAATGGTGGGATGCCTGTATCCCAACACTGTCTCTAACCCTAAACTGAACCCTAATCCTAACCATAGCACAAATACCCACCCCTCAATGTTTGTGTACTTGTACCCTCACACTATCCCTAATCCTGATCCTAACACTAATAAATGCTCTCCAATACATGGTTCTTGCACCTCAACATTGTTTGTAACACTAATGACATCATTACCCTAACATTAACTCTAATATCTGCACCCCAATACTCAAGTAATTACTCTCCAATCTTTACCAGAACCCTAACCTTAGTAGTAACCTTAACACTCACACTGTAATACACAGGTGCTTGCACCTCAACACTTTCCCTAACTTCAACACTAGCACTAACACCTGCACTTAAACACTGGGGCAGTTGCACCCCAAAATCAGGTCTAACCCTAAACTTAACTCTAACACCCATACCCATATACTTGTGTGCTTGCAACCTAACCCTATTCTGAACCCTAACCCTAAGCTAAACCCAAACCCAAACCCTAATTACCTCACCCCAATACTTGGATACTTGTCACCAACACTGTTACTACTCTAATGATAACATTAACCCTAACGCTAAGACTAGTAATCACACCACAATACTTGGTTAATCCAATACTAACTCTAACCATATTCCTAACTCTACTCAATAACTGCACCCCAATACTTGGGTACTTGTACCCCAACACTAATCCTAAATCTAACAGAAATACTAACTCTAACCCTAAACTTAATGCCCAAACTCAAAGCTTGTGTCCTTGCATGCTAACACCATCCCTAACTCTAATACTAACACTAACCCAACTCTAACAATAATACCCACACCCAAGTACTCAGATGCTTTCATACAACACTATTCCTAACCCTAATCCTAACAATAGCTCTGACCCCTGAGCCCCAACACATGGGCACTTGCAACCCAACACTATCCCTTACCCTAACCCTAACACTTACTCTAATATTTGCACTCCAATACTTGTGTGCTAGCATGCAAACCCCATCCCTAACCCTAACCCAAAACCTAACAATAACCAAAACCCTAAGAACTGTGCACTTGTATTTTTACCCCAACACTACCCCTAACTGAACCCTAGCCCTAACTCTAACAACCATATCTCAATGCCTAGATACTTGCATTCCAACAAAATTCCTACCTCTAATGCTAACACTAACCCTAATACTAACACTCATACTTGCTCCTCAATGCTTGGACAGTTGCACCTCAATATTATCTCTAACCCTAACCCTAATACCTGTATCTCAATACTTGGATAATTACACCCCAACACTATCCATAACTTTAACCCAAACCCTAACACTAACTGTCTCACCCAGATACGTTTGTACCCTAATACTCTTTCTACCCCTCAATTGAACCATGTACTTAATCCTAATCCTAACATACACCCCAATTTTTATCATTCGTGTCTAGATGTCTCCCCAAAGTCTCAAGTGATCATAGATGGAGGTTTTCAGAAGTAGCTGGGTCTAGAGTATGTGACACTGGGATTAAGTGTGTGATGCTGGGATCAACGGTAAGTGATTACTAAATTAGTCCACTGATTGGTGATTGGCATAGTTCTTGGTGATTGGCATAGTTCTGGGTGTAGACAATGGAAAGGCCCCTCTGAGTGTGAGTACTACCCACCCTAATGGCAGATACCCTGGATAAAATATAAGGGACAGAAAAAGGACTGCTTTCATTGTTTCATGTTTCTTTGCTACTGTATTGCTTTGTTGCCTTCTGCCCACCATGTACTGTTTCTCCTCTGTGATGCCCCTCTGCCATGCCACCCTGCCTTGGAGCCAGTCAACTGTAAACTAAAATCTCCACAAACTATGAGGTACAGTAAACCTCTTCTTTAACTTTGAGTCTTGAGTATTTTTTTTTCAGCAATGAGAAAAGAAACCAAAACACCAGTACTTGGGTACTTGCATCACAAAACTATCCCTAACTCTAATGCTTACACTAATACTACTCATAATACTAATATCCACACCCCCAATACTCAGGTACGTGCACTGCACCATTATTCCTAACCCTAATACTCACACCATAATACTTTTGTGCTTGCACTCAAACACAATAGTTTAATGTTTATACAAAGCTTAATCGTAATCCTAACCCTAATACCTGCATTCCAGCACTCCACGGTAACCCCCACCATGGCCAGGATAGTGGTAATGCCCTCCAAATTTGTATTTCTTTTAAGTCAAACATTTCTCTACAAGTTCTACAAACGCCAAGAAAATTTTTGGGATTACCTCTGGGAACTAATGAATGGAAAGGACTTCTTAAAATTTCTAAGCAACGAGCTAAAAAAACAAAAAACCTCTAATGATATTGATCACATAAAAATCAGGATATCAATTCAGTTAAGAACACAATAGACAAAATTAGCAGAGAAAAGACAATATGAGTATAATAACTATATTTGATGTTAAATGTGACTACCTACTTTCGTATATAAGCAGAGAAGCAAAGCAAATAAAATGGAGAAATTCAAAAGTATATAAATTGGGTAATTTCAGATGGAAGAAATGAAAAACTAGCAAGTATGAGAAGAGATGCTCAAAATTATTTCTATTAGATGAATAAAACTGGATAATATCCTGCTTGACTCACTACTGACGGGCTCAGAGATGGTTAATCTTAAGTGTTTGGTTGACTGGATGAAGAGATACTCAGCTGGCCTGTGAAGCATTATTTTCAGATAAATCTGTGAAAGTGTTTCTAAAGACACTGGTATTAGAATTAATGCAATGAGTAAGGGAGATCTGCCCTCCCCTCCACATGGGTGAACAGTATCCCATTGGCTGAGGAGAGAGAGAGAGAGAGAGAGAGAGAGAGAGAGAGAGAGAGAGGGAGAGAGAAAGAGAGAAAGGTGTTTAGCCTCTGTTCCACATGTGCCATATTTTTTCTCTTTCATAATTGGTACAACAGAACCCAAGGCCTCCAGGCTTTGGACTCTGGGATGCACTATTTGTCTTCTAGATTCTCAGGCCTCTGGCCTCACACTGACAGTTGTACCACAAGTGTTTTTTTGAATCTGAAGTTTTCTAACTCAGATGAGCCATACTAGTGGTTTTCCTGCGTATCCGAATTGTAGAGGATGTGTTGTGGGATTTCTCAATCTCCATCATTACATGAGCCAATTCCTCTAATATATTCCTTATATTCTTGTGTCTATATAACCTATTGTTTCTGTTTCTCTAGGTAGATCTAGATCTAAATATACCTCTCAATATCAGATTCTTCAACAACAGTCTCTAAAAGGACATGTGTAAATATTTTCATGGCTTATATAGTATAAGTAGTAGTATAAATGACTGGGCATGGAAATCTGAGGCAGTCTAGTTTCTCATGGTTTGGGGATAGACAGGCAAGGCATGGATAAAATCCACCATGGATATTATCCATAACTGAACAACAAAGCCATATACATTATATGGACATGCATACCAGAATCAGTAAAGTTTGATAAAAATTAAATAGAAAGTTGTATAGAATATAAAATGCCACTTAATATACACTTTTCAAGAATAAAAATAAAGATTTGTGCCATACTTGATTGTCTATGAAGTAGAGCAGGACTGGTATGTGGAAAGGATTAAACAGAACAAATTAATACATAAGTTATTGTAAAAGGAGGTGATCCAAAGATCACCATAAGCTGAACAGCATAATTTTCTCAAGTGTAGTTAGTTTCCACAACAGAAAAAAAAGGCAAAAGTTTTTGTTCTACCCTCTGAAATAATACAGTTAATCTCTTCCATATGACTACTCCACATGGATTTGCTCTCCTCCTCCAACAACACAAGTCTGCTTGCTTCAAATCTTATTCTTATTCCTGCAACATGATTTCTAGACTTGACTCTTCTAGAAAGTCCATTGCTAAAGCAATTTTAAAGCATCTTTGAATCTGGCAAAGCACTACGTGTCTCATTTCCAGATATGTTTTGACCAGCAGTTATCTTACATGGACACTTTACATCTACTGAGGCATGAGTTCTTGCCCTTTGGAAACTACAACACATTTTATTCACCCTATTTTATGGTTCTTATTTCCTTCAGTTATTACTTATTTTCTCTATTATGGCCTCTTCAAGGTAAATTATGTGATTACTTCTCCCTGCTTTTATGCACTTCCTGGCTTCTAACCCTACACCTGATATTGTTGTAAGTTCCAGAGCATTAGAAATAGCCAAGATGCAGTCTCCATCCTGAGTGTATTGCAAAAGGTGTTTCTTCCGCTTAAATGTAGGAATCAGGCTCGCATGGCCTTAATTGCCTCATCAAACTCCTTGTGTTTACTAAGGAGTTACAGCAGCTATTTCTCACTCCCACTTCTATTTTTAGGCAGCCATTTTTTGAAATCTCTATGAAATCGATAGACTTCTCTGAGGAACCATTCTTCTTGGTATGAAAACAAATGCATCTCTACTTTTCTTGAAAATGTTAAGATTTATCTCTAGAAAGTTATCTGCCAATAGCATTCTAATGTGCTAGAGAGGTCTTCTAACTCAGAAACTATTGGATTTTTTATTTCATATATTTTATTTGTTAAGGAAAGAAGATCTATACAGACTTAGGGAAAAAAGAAGAAAATCATTTGTAGTTTTGTAAACTGCTTAAGTCAGGCCCGGAATCATAGATTCAGGGGCAAGAAAATAAAGTAGTCATGTGCTGTTAAAATAAGATGAGTAAGGCAATTTTTTAAAATCTTTATGCGATCAATCATAGTTTACAAATGTTTTCCATCCAAACCAAATAAAATAGACATATTTGGACTGCCTTGGTTTCTGTCTAATTTCCCTGAACTTATCTACTCTACCTTTTTCACTCCATTTTCCAATCACAGTACTTCTCTTTATATTGCAGGTGAATTTTAAACACCTGCTCCCTGTATGTAAAGTTTGATATTACAGGATTTGTGTTTCACCTACTATCTTCCTTCCTACTATCCTTTCCCATGTTTTTGCCTCCAAACCCTTTCTCCATTGCTTTACTTTGTTCTGCTCATAACAGTCCTCAAATTTGTTCTTCCTAGTTTTTTCCTCCAGAAAATTTTTCCCTCCAGAAAAATAACTTTTTTGAACCTCCATCCTCTTCCCTTCAAAATCACTCTCCTTTCTCTCTCTTCCCCGCATTGTCTATACATTGCAATTCTAATAAATTCTTCCCCTGAGTGCTCTATATCACACTGGCAGCTGTGCCAAAACCACTCCACTGACCAAATGATTATCACTGCATCAACGATGGTTCGTTCTTAGTGTTGACCAATTTTTCTCATAAACTGCATTTCGTCCTTTGAGTTCAACAATATCCCTTCTTCCTCAATTTCCTTCTCAGTTGTTCTTTCTCTGCCTCAATCATTAAATGTTCTTCTTCCCCTATCCTTTGTACCCTTTAAAGTGTTTTGCATGCTCTGCATTCTTTTCGCTTTTCTTCTACTTCATAATTTTAATTAACATATTTGTATAAATAACTCCTAAGCCTGTAAATTCAGCCCTGATATCTCTCCAAGCTCTACATGCATGTGTTGTAAATGACTAGAGGATAATCCTACTTCAATGCCCCAAAGGCCCACTCATTTCAGAATGATCAAATTATCAGCACTTGTTGCCTTTTTCAAAAATTCAATTTTCCCACCAAAATTTCCATATGAATTACTGATAACACCTCGTTACCCAAACTCAGAACATGGAAATCCTTTATTATAGACTCTTTCTCCCTAACCCTCAAATTCAAATAATTGTTCTTGTCAATTTTATTTCACCAGCTTCTCTTTAATGTAATTAATTATCTCCACTTCCACAGACACAACTTAGCTCAAAAGTTTTCATTCCTGTAGAATTTTATCTGTAACTCTAGCATCATTTATTTCACTTATTGATATTTTTAAGTACCTTTTTTGCTGTACCCGGGTCCTGTTGTGCTGAAATTAGATGTGAATTTTTCACCACACCAGAATATTGGTTCACCAAATGTCTTCTTTACCATTCCAAATATTGCTAAGATTGTAACATGCTCATTGACATTCTTTTTCTTTTTTTCATTGATGTTACAAAGAATAATTTAAATAAAGTTTAAATGTTACACAAATACATATAGTACATGAGGTGTAATCGGAAAGTACAGTATATATTTAAATTAAAAATATTTGTTAACAGCAAAAGACACATTGGCATTAATCCTTTTCATAATACTCCCTCTCACTTCAAACGCACCTATGGTATCTCATCATTCTTGCCACTTTCTGAAGCTATTCTGGAAGTCCTTTTATTTTGTCTTTAGTCACACTGTCCTGGAAGACTTGATGTTCTGAATCCATTCAAAATACTTACCTGTCACAGTCATTTTGATTCTGGGGAAGACCCAAAAGTTGCATGATGCCAGATCCAATGAATGAAGAGGATGAGGACACACTGTAATGCTCTTACAAGCCTGCCTTTTTGTTGCATAGCACCTGGCAGCAGCTTGACATTTCTGATCCTAACTCATAAAGACCCTCACAAAAGATAACTTCCAGAAATGCTTCAGAAAGTCGCAAGAATGATAGGATAACTGTGTACAAAGCAAGCAGAATGTTTTGAGAGGAATTAAAGTCAATACACCATTTGCTATAACAATTTCTTTTTAAAATTTAAGCATTCATGGCCATCAAACCAACCCTACAAAGAATACTAAAGGACATTCTAGAGAAAGATAAAAATGACCATGGTCTCAGGAGCAGCGGCAGAGAGGGATCATTGAGCAGGGCAGACAATTGAATGGAGGAGAAAAGTAGGGAGCCAATGGCAGGAAAATAGCATGGCAGAGACAAGGCTGTGCATGTTGGCCATAACCATTAATGTAGATGTCCTCAATTAACCAATAGAAAGAAACACAGTCAGAGTGGATCAGGAGACAGGATCCATCAATACGCTTTATACAAGAAACACATTTAACTAGAAAAAAAATTCATAGACTGAAAGTCAAAGGAGAGAGAACAATGCCCTATGTGACAGGGAGCCAGAAAAAAAGTACGAGTATCTTGCCCATCAACTGCAGAACAGATAAGAAAGACATGCATTTTTATACAATGGAAATCTACTCAGCTATAAAGGAAGATAACCTCAAGGCTCTTGTAGGTAGATGCAGGCAACTTGAGATCTTGCTCATGGATGAAGTGGTTCAGAGTCACATGGGTAAATATCATGTTGTCTCCCTAGTATAAAAAACTAAAGGAGTTAATGGGATCCAAAAAGCACAATACATACTGTAAAAGTGAAAAGGGAGGAACTGTCTAAAAAGGGAAGGCAGTGGCCATTGTTAATCTATTATTGTGAACCCGTATTGTTTTCATTGTTCTGTTTAGTTTCGTTTTACTGTTTTGTTTTCATTGATTTTATTATCTTTGATGGCATGGAAAGCTATTTCAAAGATAACAAAATATATAATGGTAGTCATCGTGGGTTTCCTATTATCTTGTTTTGAAGCCCTGTATTGCTTTCATTGCTTTGTTTTGATTGATTTTACTATATTCTGGGTTGTTTGATTGTATTATGTCTGAAGATGTAGGCAACTGCTTTGAAGATAACAAGAGGCATTATGGTAGCCATTATTGATTTCCTTCTATCTTGTTTTGAAGGGAAGCACTATGTTCATTGTTTTGTTTTGATTGACTCTATTCTGTTTTATTTCATTTGGTTTTATTCTCTTCAAAGTAAAAAAAATTTAAATATTCACCATTTAGCACAATCATGAATTCATGACTTTTATTACATTCTTCTTTATTAATATTTGAATAATTTATTTAGACCTGGTTTGTGTTAATTTGGGGGGGTATACCATGAAATAGTGTTTTGGAATCTTTTTGGCTTTCTCTTTCAACTCTCTCACCATATTTCAGGGTACATTGTAAGATTATTTCCATGGAGGGTGTGGCAGTAGGAGGATGAGTGTTCCCACCTCTTAAAGAAGACAAACCTCTTGGCTTTGGAGATGCATATTCCTGGAAACAGTAGGCTGTTGGTCTGAAACAGACAATCCCATATTATCATTTATTTAGAAAAATACAAGCCATGGCAGGAAGAAACTTGGTAAAAAGAACTAATTACAATTGTAAAGTCGTATTCTTGAGACAATTAGTACATCGCGGGGGTGTGTATTTTGCATGAAATACCAGATGGTCTAATGTGAGAAGCCTTGTACTTGGAGAAAATGGCAAAGGTACTAAGAGTGAGAAACCACTTTAAGTGGCTTTTCTTTAAAAGGAACTTAAGAACAAAAAGGGAAACATGAATAAAAAAACACAAATTCTGATGGACCTTTATGCAGGTAATTTTATTTCCATTGTAATAACAAAAATAAGATCCTTGGTCTATTCCAGTCTAGATGTAGCAACATTCCAGTTTATTGAGGTTTCAGATCTAAAGGAAAGGAAAATATTAATTGGAAAATTATAAACATCTTATAAAATACATTTTTTTTCTCATCTTCACAGCAAGTATGCAGGCAATGTAGATATTAATTATCTTCCTAGTCACAAGGAGAAATAGAGGTTTAGAGATTGAGTGCCTCGGCCAAATTCAAGTAGTTGCAAGTGACAGGACAACTTGATTTTGGATCATCTGACTCCAAATTCCATCTTTGTTATTTCTGTTGAGTGACAGCATGTGAATAACAGTATTTCTCTGGGCTTTGCACTCTAAGACGGAATTGAGCCACATAAATATTTCTCACTCCAAAGAGTAGCAAAGGTCAGCTTGCTATGTGTTCTGTTGGTCTGACCTGTCAGTATATTGCATCACTGCTTCAAATGGAAAGCTTGACCATCAATAAATAAAGTCTGCAAAAAGGCTCACCCAAGGATAGCTCTTGTGGAACTCTAACAATGCTGATGCAGCCCAGTTATGCTCTGGGCAATGATGTGCTCATTTATTCTTATTAAGATAAATCTACATAATGTATTTTAAATAATTTATATCTCATTTGTACCAACAGAGGGGAAGAGTTTATGTACTGTAATAAAGTAATTAAGAGCAACTGTTTCTATCTTGTTCCTTTTAAAGAAGCAGCTAATTTAATCTTAAGTTCTGGTTGACTAATATTTCTGAATATGCTCTTCCAGGTCTTTATACCATTTGTCTTCAGATGATGCAGAATTCATCAGTGGCAAAATATTTTTTCCCCACTAGTGCATTAAAATTAAGCGTTGATGCAAGTTCCAGAATCAATGTGGGCTTTCTGGAGTGCTGAGTTTATCATACATATTTACGATTTTTGTTGCAGTTTCTCTAGCAAATATTCCCTTCCTCCATTACCAATGCCAACCTTTATGGAAATTTTTTGGGAGTTGATAACGTCCCTTGAAGAACTCCCATGTTGTCCCTGCTGTGAGTCATCATTTTTTCTCTACTTTCTTCCATTAAGCATAGTTTCTGTTTAAGAATATGCCTATGATATTGTCTTGTATAATGTTGTGAAATACTGTTTAATGCATATTGTATAATATCTTTCACGTTTTCTTCCGCTATTTTGATGGAAACATGTTTTAGCTTATATAGGAACCAACCCAGTCCCATGGAAATGGTTGATATTCAGTCAGTGTCAATTGTATAAAAAAATGGAGAAATGGTATCATATTTCTCAAAGATATGCTTCTTGTCTTGAATCTCAACTACCCTGATTGATTTCTCTCAGTCTGTGGAGGTGCAATTCATGAAGGATTAATGGCAATGATAATGAGTGTTTTCTTTTTTGGCAAGGCTGTTGTTTTCCACTCATTAATTCTTATTCGTTGCATTTCCATTGCAGGGAACCATGTATTTAGAAAGACACACAGAGGAGGCAAATGTATTTGATTGATGCTGAAGACATGGGTTTATCAACAGCAACCCTCCTCGCTGCTTGGCACCTGCCAGCAAATGAACTGTGTACTCGGTCCCCCACCTACCATGTCAACTCTCAACTTCATTATCTGTACCTAACTCTGTATTATTTCTTTTCATCACCTATCCAGTGATTTTTCTACTTTAAGACTTAACCAATTGGAAAAAAAGAAAAAGAAAAAGAAAAAAAAAAGACAACCAATTGGTTACCTTTTATGTAAAACCCTACTTAATTGCCTAGAATTAAGGAGTTTTTTTTTTTAACCCTGTCAGAATGTTTTAGAGGCAACTCAATACTAAAATTGTTTCATCCCATTTTACCTTTTTGTTCATAGTATATATTTGCTTTTTCATTTAGACTGAATTCCTCTGGGAAAGGCAATATATTTTCTTTCTTGGTATATGGTCAGGGGTTTCCATAGGACCTGAGACATCATCAGTAATCACATAATGAATTAGTGCTTTTTTTTTTAGTAACAGCAGAAATTATTCATCAATTCTCTGCAAATCAACTTACCAGGCACTGACAGAGAATGAAAACTGGCTCAAACAAATGAAAAAAAAAACCTATAAAAACTTCCATTAGAGGGTAAAGGCATGTGAAGATGAAAATAATAACCAGTGTAGAATCCAGAACTGTACCTCAAAAGATGAGAATTTCTACAGAGAAGGAACAGAGAATGGGTGGGAGAAGCAAGGCCATTTCAGGCTGAGAGAACAGCAGGATATCATAGGATGATTTGAGGAATTGAATTAAAGGTAAATTCTATTAAATGTGAATAAAGCAGCATGACTTTAAAAGAAACAATATGCAATGTATTAAAGTAGATTAAAACTAGAGACAACCCTCTGAGAGCCCAAATGTGTCTAGTGTGGTTTGAAATTAACTTAATGTGTGAAAATTCAGGGAAAACAGAATGGCATTGAGATGGCATTCTTTAACCTCTCTTAAAATAAGTAAATGGATATGCTATTGTCATTCAGCACTAACTTATTAGAATCATGATTAGAAGTAAAATTGATTATCGGCATTAGGAACTGTGACGCATGCTGGATACGTGTTTTAAGCCCTGTTTAAGACGGACAGTCTGAGTGTGGTGGGAGAGATCCTTCTTCTACTCTGCTCTTTAAGCTTAGTTATAATTATTGAAAAAGAAGGCAATGTATACTCTATGGTTTTCTGAAGAATCCTAAATTTGTGCTATGGTCAGGAAACATCAAAGGGTATGAAGCAAATTGTCCTCAACAAGAGTTTGTAGAACACTCCTCGGGAAAGAGCAGCTTGCATTGGACATCTTCAACATGCTCCACCTAAGTTCTTTCATGAAAATTACATTAAAGGACTCACAGAGACACGGGGTGAAGCAAGTTCTGTTACTTGACCTGAAATTCTGTTACTCAGAGGATCCCAATTAAAGGACCTAGGAGCTTTATGAAAAAGAATAGAGTGTATGTGATGGGGTGTGGGTCTTTGACTACTGATACATAAATGAAGCAAAATTTGGTCTAAGCCTTTGGCAAGGTTCACTGCAGAACTGCAGGATAGGTTGATTTAAAACATTCTGCATGAAGAGAATATGCAAAGTGGAAGGGAAGAGTCAGAGGAATGACTGAAGTGAACGCTGAGCCTGATAATTTTAGGGCAGAGGATGGAAACAGCTAGGACTAAATGGAAAAAAGAAAGGGAGAAGCTGCTTTCCTGGAGTTATTACAGGAGTAAGTTCAAGCCACTGGGTTCAAGTACACTTGAAGTGTGGCAGAATAAGCTATGATGATTATTTAGTGACTCATTTTGTAAATAAAATCAACCGTAAGTTATTCTTAAAATAACATCACACTAAAAAAATCTCCATTCAATACAATTTCTAGAATGGAAAAGAGGCTGCAGAGTCATAGTTAGAGTACTGCTTTTACTTGTGTCAGAAGTTCTCAAATTGAAATCTCCAGACCAGAGGCATTAGCACCACCTGGGAATTGTCAAAAATGCAATTTTAACTTTAGGGGTGAAGACCAGCAACTTGTGTTTTAATAAACTCTACACATTTTCTTGATGCTTACTCAAATATTTGAGAAGCAAAATACACAAGTCAGTAGTGACCACCCAATGTAGATGCATTTCTAAAGCGGTTATCTGAATTGAACCTCAAAACTTAAACGTGCAACACTACCAATTTTACTTCTCTGACAAAAAAGACTCCTGCCCTTTAAAATTCTGGATAAACCATACATATTCCATATTTTTATGTAAATGGTGCATGTCCACCATTCTTTTTTTCTTTTAAAGGAGCCACTGGAAAACACTGCAGAGAAAGCTATCATAATTTTTCTTAAAAAGCAGTCAATTATCATAATAAAAAACAACCCACATTAACAGATCTGATGCTATTAGAGGCTCAGAGTTTATGGTCAGCTCCTTAACCAACTGTAGATACTTGGAGCTTCCATGTCCACGGAAAGATGAAACTAAAGAGGGAGAGTTTTTTTTTTTAATGCAAAACTTCCAAGTAAAGGTTTTTCTAAAAACCCTACTAATGAAAATTGTGTGGCAAATCAGACACTTACTTCAGTTATAAAAACATTTTCCCTTATCCAAGCAACTGCATCAAGCAAAGTTTGATTATGAAAAGTGAAAAACACCACAGCCTAATAAAATGAGCTTGCAAGCAGAGCTCTGTGTTTGTGTAAGCAGTAATACGAGATAGCAAACACACTTAAAATGCCATCAAGGTTTCCTGTGGGTATATGATGCTCAGTGAAGTCAAAGGCTAAATGAATCAAAACCCCAAGAGTTAGATATAACTGAACAACCTGCAGTATCACTGCAGTTAGGAAATGGTTATTTTTAAATGTGCCTATTGAAACTCTCCTGACTATGTGCATGGAAACCCCATTAACGTTCATAGACACTGCACATGCAATCCAAGAGAGACAGGCAGCCCCCTAATGACTGCTGGAATGAACTCTGACTCAGCAGGTAGGGACTAATAATCTTGCAGCACAGACTTGGCAAAAATTACTTTCTCAGTTAGGACTATTTGGAAGCTGTGTGGCACACTGTACACCTTCTGTTTGAAGATGAGGGCAAAAATAATTTTGCAGACTGAAATTTAAACATGGAGATAAATTCTTCTGAAAGTAAAAGCAATCAGAAACTTGATAGCTTAAAGTAAAACTAAACAGAATTTCAAAAATGATAGCCTCCTTTTAATAAATACATGATTACTCCAAATACAGGCATAGCTACAGAGAAATGAATACTTGTTGAGGGTGTCTTTTTGGTGTGCGTAAATTAGCTAGAAACTTGAATTTTTTTATGAAGAAAATGCTGGTAAAGTTTCAGTGAAAACTGTAAAACACCTCTTTCAAAAAATTCGTTACCAGGAATCTATCTGAAAGAAATAATTAAAACATAAAAATTATACAATTGTGCATTGTGTTGGTATTTCTGCTATACAATCTTAATGCAGCCAGATAATTTTCTATTTTCTATTTTTATTTAATTATAGTAAGGAAAAGTGGAAAATTCATAAGTATAAAACACAGTTCATTCTCATAACCTGAAAAACAAGTACAATATTTGTACCCATAATAAAACACACATTACAAGAATCTCAGAAGCTTCCTTCACTCCCCCTCTAAATACTACACAAAATTAAAAAAGACTTTATCTTCCAATACATATGAGCTTTGCTTGTCTTTCATTTATATAAAGGATGGTACAGAATGTGTGCATTGCGGTTTCTGTGTAAATGTCCCCCAAAGTCTCATGTGGTCATACAGTTTTTTCTTTGGAGTTAGCTGAATCTAGAGCATATGATCAATTCATAGCACAAAATGCTGGGATTAAGGGTGCTGGAATTAAGGGTGGGTGATTGCTGGATCAGGCCACTGATTGGGTTGGCACCGCCCAAATCCTAGTAGACTGGATACAATACAAGGGACAGAAAGAGGCTTAAATCTATTCTTCCTCTCTTTTGCTGCTTTTGCTGTCTCTGCCATCATGAACTGTTGCCCCTCTGCCATGCCACCCTGCCTTGAAGTCACCTGATTATGGACTGAAACCTCCACAAACTGTTAGCTAAATAAACCTTTCAACTTTTAACTTTGGGTGTTGGGTGTTTTGTCTCACTAATGAAAGAACAGTAAGACAGAGTGCTCTTTTATGTCATAGTTGTTCTCACATTTTGTGGGAACCACATATGCATTTGTATGTAATTGAAATTTACCATTTTCATGACTGTAGAACATTCTATCACATGAATATACAACAATGTCAATAGATACTTCAATATAGAATGCTACTATATCTATTATGTTTTTAAATTAACATAAATGTTTTTGCATTGCATATATATCTACACATGAAATTCCTGAAGTACATTGTGTCAAACAGATTTACAATTCTATACTTGTAAGGAGCAATGGACAAGATTTCTGATTGTGCACAATACAATTAAACCTCAGTATTTTAGTCTTTGTAAAATTTATCTATTTTGGCAGTTGTGACAAGTACTGCATTTTAGTTTTAATTTGTAACTTATGAATAAATTTTAGGAATCTTGTGATTAGACTTTTTCTATGATAAAATGTTTTCTCTAGACTTCACTCATTTTTCTCTTAGCTTAAAGCCTTTTACCGTTGTTTTATAAATATTCTAGATATAAGAACTTTGCCTCATATATAGTTTTTCAAATACTCCTTGTATTTCTTCATTTCTCATTCTCCTAAACCTGCCTTTTTTTCTAAACCTGCTTTTGAATGAACAAAAATCTTGATTTTAATTTGATTAATCTCTCTCAACGTAAATGTATGTTAGCCTATTTTACATGCCCTGTTTTCAAAAGTGAATCTCAGCTGATCAATAAATTGATTCATTTTGAAAGTTTCATTGTTTATATCTTATGTTTTGATGGAATAGGTAACCAGTTATCTCAGTACTATTTACTGGTATGTTCTCCGTGTCAGTTCTGCATTGTGATGTTTCCATTGTAAGTCTAAAGACCATATACGCATGGCTCTGGACTCTGTTCTCTCTCTCTCTCTCTCTCTCTCTCTCTCTCTATATATATATATATATATATATATATATATAGACACATATAGATATAGACATCCGTCTATATATAGACACATATAGATATATAGATATAGATATAAATGCAGATATAGATCCTGATGCAAATTCAATACTGTTACCAGAATTTTGTGGTAGGTATTGGAATCTCTTAACGCAAGTCCTCCAAATGGGGTTTTCTTTAAAACTGTCCTATAATTATTTGCTAATTATGTATCTACATGTATTTTAGAATCAGTTGTAATAATAACCCATTGAAACTAATTTCTGAATTTCTTGGTTACTGGTTGATCTTGTACTTTTAAAGTAAACATTAGTTTGTGGGGATTGACATTTGTATATACTGTGTCTTCCAATCCATTAATATAGATAGTATTTCACTAAAATTGGTTTTATCTATAATATTTTCTATTGTTTTTGGTGAAAATTTTTATAGTTATGGTTAAATTTATTCTTAGTTATTTTATGGTATTGTAAACAGTACTGCTTTGTTTAATTCTACGAACATCAACAAACTTAATTACAATGAAAGGAATTGACTTTATAGTCAGCACATTTATCACTGTCATGTGTCAATTTTGAGACATAGTTTCTAGATATTCCCAGATTTCATACAAAATATCATCTCTAAATGAAGACAGAGTTTCTTTCTTTTCTGAGCTGTTTTTCATGGTCATAAAGACCTGCAGTTCCATTTAGAAAGTGGTGCTTATAGCAGTACTGTTTCAGAAAACAGTCCTTCAATATTTGGAATCCTTCACTATTTGGATGCTTGCTATATGATACTCAGAAGAGTCCCTTTTTCACATTAAGGAAAGTGACTTTTATTTTTTATTATCTAAAATTATTTTTCATGATTACAATTCTCTTAAATTCAACTAACAGTACTTTGCAAATTTTCCAGTATGTAAAGAAAGGCAAAGCTAAAGTGAACAAAATGTGTGAATTTATGGTATCATAAAAGTAAGACATTTAAATGCTTTTATCAATCTTTTAGCAACCCAGAGAACAAATGTTCCTTTTTGTTTGCAGATAGTTTTATCATTCACATTTTTTTCTAATTCTTATTAATGAAATTGTTTGAATATTTTCCCAATGTGTTTCAGTTCTGTAAGCATTGAAATACAGATCCTACATTTTCCATACATAAAATAAAATAGCAAAATTTGTTTTGCCTGTAAGTGTGGCAAATGTAATTAATGAACTGAAAGGAAGATCTACCCATGCATGACATTAAAACATTTTGGAATCTTGGAAACAAAAGATTTAATTCATAAACATTTTTTAAACAATAGACTTAAACAAATCAACTACTTTTATGTCACAGACATAATTTGTGCAGATTATTGCCAAAAGAATTAGTGTATTTTTCTTTTATATCCTGTGGAATCAAAGTTTATATCCTAAAGTAATTAAACACTTTGAGTTCCACAGTATATAAACTTGCAATATTGGTTTCTTTCTGTCCTTTTGCAATCTATCATTCAAAGCAAATGACTAGAATTTCAATGAAATTCCAATTTGCTGTAACCTTACCCTGGTGATTTTCAAATTACTTTGGTCTCGTGCCAACCTTAAAAAGCTTAGTAAATGTCAGATTTTCCTTCTTAGCAACAATGAAAGTATAAAGTATCATTTGTTGATAAATTTTAGATCAAGTAGAGATGAGATTTTTATCTCCTCTGGATTCCTTCATTTTTTTTAAATTTTACAGATGGAATGATAAAGTACGAAACAGACAAACTAAACTTTTGAAGGTCACAAACCATATGATGGTCTTCAGACAATCTATTACATTGATAATATGGAGATTTAGTCTCCATATTACTCAAAATTTTATAATAAAGTGAAACGAGGAGGACTTTTTGCTTTTAAATTTCAAAAACCGAAGGAATCTGGTATTTAGAGATTAAATAGCAGTTTAAATATTTGCCACAATCTGAGACTCAAGACTTGAGTTATACTTGCGAAACGCATACATACACATATATTTGTATAAATATATAAATCAATTGATATCATTTGATAGAGGAAGAAAAGGAAAATAAAGACATGTGGAAAGAAGTGGATCTTAACTATATCAAAGTAAATAGTTTTGTATTATGCAAACATCTAAGGATCATTTATTTTCTATTTTAACTTGATGGCATAGTTATAAAATTACCTTCCTTGTTTATCTTTTTTAATGGATTTTAAAGATATTTCTATTCTAGTAAAAGAATATTCACTTTGTGACATCTGCCTTTTACTTCTGTAGATGTGAATGATGCACTGTGCCAATGCAATTGAAAAAGAGAATCTTGAGGTTTTAATTATTTAGGGTCCAAAGGGATAGGTTTTATGGAGATGAACAAAGTATGATTGGGTATAAGATTATCAGAAGATCAAACATTAATAAGCATTTAAATATTTTATTGCATATATAATGAAATATTACAATGGAAATGTTCCTGCTATTCCTCCACATTAAAATATAAGTGCCTAGCTGATTTAACATGGAAAGTGGTTTCCCACTGTAAGTTTCCAACACTATGAAACAAGAACTTGCATTATATAACACATAGCAATTATGGAAACATCACAGAATAAGTATCATGTAACAGATTACAATTACAAAAACATATCAAAAGGAGTATAACTCAATGATTCATGCAAATTTCTACCATCCTGCCCTTGCTTACTCCAAGAGTACAGTAATTCTAATTTAAGCATTTATTAGGTCATTATATAATGAACCATGTTCACATATTCATAGTCAAGTGGCAGATGGAAATGAAAGTTTGTAAGCAGCCCATCATGGTTTTATGAAATCCAAATTCATAACTACCTTGTATAGCAAAAAGATTTTTTACTTTCACTTCTTTCCAGAGACTTAAGTTAATCTTCAAGCAATTTCTTAGCTGTTTTATATAAGAGGTTATTTACTTTAAACTTTTTGCACAATAGAAAGATAATCAAAAGTGACTCCTGACCATTGGTGTTTTTTAATCTCAAAATGATCTATATCATATATATTTTAGACAATTCTATGCACTTGATAATAACGAAAAGTTTTATTTTAGGGGTCAGGTTTGAATGTAGAATTACAGTAAAGTTGAGCAATAAAACATTAAAAATATTTTCAGGAAATGATTATTTGATGTGGACATTGAGATATATTTAAAAATATGTGTAAAAATTTTCACACATATATTGAATAATTGTTTGAATTACTTTATTTTTAAATAACTGATAGTAACATCTAACTCTTCCCTGTGATGATCATATAAAGATAAATGTGACCCAGGTATGAATTCTTCAATTGTATAATAAATACTCCACTGGCTGACACAAGAGTTTGTGGATTAATAATGGAACACTATATATATATATATATATATATATATATATATATATATATATATATATAATTATAGGGAGATATGTATATATATATGTAATTATAGGGGGAGTCACTGTTTTGAATGATAAAATTGTTATAGGCATTTTATTTTAAAGCTAAATATAAAGTGATCAATTTTGCAAGAAATAGTATAAATTGGGATGCATTATTTAACCTTCATGTAAATTTAATAATAATCTAATCATAAGGTTCAAATCATGGAAAAAAATATTTTGAATAATATATCAAATAAAGACCAAATATATAAAATGTATAGTGAATGAAACATTAAAAGACAACAGAATTAAATATTTAGCAAAGGTTTTAGTAGACATTTTTTCCAGAATCAAATGATTAAGTACATAACAAGATGCTCAACAATCTTACTCATTCAGTGAAAACAGGGAGATGCTATTTCATCGCTTATGAAGACAGTATTTTCATTTGGATGTTGAATGTCCTTACAACGCTCCATGTACCAAAGGCTGGGTCCATGGGAGATACTCCAGGGAGCATTTGGAACATTTGGGAGGTGGGGCTTAGTGGCAGATCCTTAGATCATTAGTGGTCTGCCCTTGTAGGGTACATATGTTTTCCTTCCTAGCCACAAAAACTAAAATGAGCATCACGTATGTGCCACCATTGTTATTCATCACCTCAAGCAAAGTCTCAAAGCAGCAGCTGTGCCTCATGCCGGACTGGAACTTCAAAAACACTGAACTAAATAAATCTTCTTCTTAGAAGATAATTATCTCAGATACTTTGTTATAACAATGGAAAACTGACTAATATCGTGTGAATATAGAGAAATGAACACTCGTACTTTGCTGAGGGATTGTGAACAATGCACTTTGAAATGCTTCCTGGAAATTCTTTATAAGTTTAAACACAGTATAATATTGTACCTACAATCAATGGCCAAAATACACATAAAAATGAAAAAAATAGAACCTATCTTATGGGTTCTTATGACAACCAAAAAGTACAGTTACCATAATGTATGATGCAGTATGATCCAGTAACTTGAGTCCTAAGTATATTTCTGAGATAACTGCACATGTGTATTCACATAGAAACTTGTACACAGATGTTTGCAATAGTATTATTCATAATAGTTGAAAATTAGAAACAATCCAAATATCCACCAATTGAAAAAGGAATAACTAAAATGTGGTATTTCCTACAATAGATTACACAGTCATGTGTAATCTATTGTAGGAAAAGAAATGCTACGGTGCTGATAAAACTTGAAGGCATCTCCTGAGTGAGTGAAACTAGACGCAAAAAGCCACATATTCTGCCTTTCCATTCACATGAAACATTCAGAGTTGACAAATTCAGAGAGACAAAGTAAATTTGAAGTTTTTTGGGAAAAGAGGAAGGGAAAATGAATGATGAATACAGGGTTTTCTTTTTTTGAGATAGTCTCGGTATATTGGCTAGGATGGTTCAAACACCTGGTCCTTCAAACTTCTTAGTAGCTGGCACTAAAAGCATGCACCACTAAACAGAGGGCTTATTAGATATTTTTTCTTGTAGATTGATTAAAACATTCTGAAATTAGATGTTGATGTTTGCACAACTTTATGAGTACTGAAATCACTGAATTGTACATATTTAAGAGATGAATACTATATATGAGAATTATATCTTCATTAGAATAAGAAATCAGTAAAAGAAATAAGGTACTTTGAAAACTATCATCAAATACTTGAAACTGAAGAAAAAAATCTGTCTATGAAATCTAAAAGAGAATGAAAATGTCTGAGTGAAATTGTATATAAACAACAAGGCTTACCTAGGAAGTCGCAGTCCTTAAACAGAGGTGGTACACAAGTCTTACACATATCATGAACCTTGTCACATAGGCATTTACATTGAAAGGAAAATAAATACACAATCCTTCAGTTTGGCAGGAACCTCCAATTGATAAAATTTAAACGTGTATAGGAATAGACTTCATTGATTTCTTATATATTTATTATACTTTTGACCTTTGGGAAATAAATAGTGAATTTATTTTCTTTAACTGAAGCCAGGCAGGGACATGAGCTTCATTTACTTAGTAGTAAATGTCTATTCTAACACTCAAAGTCACTTAAATTGGGAATATTCAGCTATGCAGAAATAACAAATTAGATCATGGCTATGTACATTTTGAAGGCATTTAAAAAATTATAATAAATTTTAAATGTTTATGGGTTTTGCAACAAGTTAATTGTTGTAATACACTAAATTAGAGGTTGAAAGGTGGTCTTATAACAATTTTGCTTGAGTTTCCAATATTCTAAATGGGTGGAGGTCATCATACCTAGTCTGTGGCATTCTCAGCCTGGTGAGTAACAAAGTCAACTCCTATGGTAAAATGTCCAGACACTGACATTGTAAGGACATTGTACCTATAATTTTAAAACTAATTAAGTACCACATGGACACCTAAGTTTTCTTTCTAAGACTTAAATCTGATCATTTCATAATAAATTCAGAAGTCACATCCAAAAATTACTAGCTGTGGACTTCCAACAAGATAGTGGAATGACAAGCAGCAGAGAAAGTCTCTGAGATTTGGAGTCCAGATGGTGGATTACAGCAATGTGAGGAAGAGAAAAAGAGAAATGGGTTTTCAGGACCCAGGAAAGATCTGAAGCCAGAATTGAAGCTCATGGGGCAAGCAGAGAGACTTCAGTGAAGAAGAAGGAGGCAGCAGGGGGCACTTTCTCCCTGAGCCCCATTCACTATGTGGGAAAGGCAACTTGAGTGTGAAGACCTGGCAACCTCAGAGGCCTCCCGGGAGAAACATACCAGTGAAATGGAGCAGTAGATGTGGCAGTCTGCAGCGGCTGGTGAGCTATTCTATTTCAGACATCCCCTGGTAGAAGATGACTGGCCCATCGCCATCTTGGAGAGAGGTCAACTGAGTTGAAAATTCAGAATGGCTGCAGGCTGGCTCCACTTAGCAACTTCAGTGTCAGTGTGAAGCTGCTGAGTTCAAGCCAACAGGAAGCCGAGTTCAGGCTGGCAGGAGGCACACGGAATGTTACAGGTTGATCAGCTCAGCTTCCAGTCTCACAGCCAGAAACCACTCTGAACCTCACTGGGATTAAAGGTTCAGGTTTACTGGGATTATGCACGACCCCACCATAAACTACAGCTGGCTTGCTGGGATCAATAAACTTGGGTCTAGATTCTGTCTGCCCACAGTGTCTACCAGTGACAAAGGAGACATGCCTTAAAATAGACATGGATTCAAACAGATATCCAGGAGATTAAAGGTTTCATTCAGATATCCAGGAGATGAAAAATTTTATTGAAAGTATATGCAGCAAAATTATCCAGTGTGATGACAGAATATCAGATATAGAAGACAGGACTGTGGTTAGTGATCAAAAATTATTAGCTTTCTTTCTTTCTTTCTTTCTTTCTTTCTTTCTTTCTTTCTCTCTTTCTTTCTTTCTCTCTGTCTTTCTGTCTTTCTGTCTTTCTGTCTTTCTGTCTTTCTGTCTTTCTGTCTTTCTTTTTCTTTCTTATGCATAGCTACACCCAGGCTCCTATCAAGCCCAACTACCTCTCCTTTGATGAATTTCTCTTTCACCTCTGCATCCATTCAGAACTGAGACTCACTCCCCATCTGAGAAACCTGGCTGGGTTGTGCTGGCCAAGTCAATGCTGATCTGTTGGCAGAAGGATTAACTTTAGTCTTGCTACACTTCTCTGTTTCCAGTCTTGTAGTGAAAGTGCCACTGACGTATATTTTCTCTCATAAAATTGGTAAATACTGGATTAGACTTATTGACAACAGTGGCTTGTTTTTGAGGCTAGATGTTAGGACCACTTGGTGTGTGTGTGTGTGTGTGTGTGTGTGTGTGTGTGTTACAGGAGAGTTTAAAAGACTATGGAGGTGTGAAAACAAAGGATGCACTATTAAGAAAGTGTATAGTCACAAGTCTTTGTTTTCTTATGTATTCCTTTTCTCTAGGGGACTAAAAAGTAGAAAGCATCCTTTGGATAAGTTGAAAATATGCGTATTCCTACTAAGTCTTCCTGATAGTGTTTAAATGCTGTACTTGGAAACATGATTCTAAGTACAAATTTCACTTGCTTTGTACCATGTACTCTATAAAGGCTGTATTGGAATATTCTTCCTTTATCCAACTGAAAAAAACTTTTTCCTTCTTTAAGCATTAAATATAACCTTCTCAGGGAAGTATCCTTGGAAAAAATCAATCAATTCTCACCTTCCTGTACAAAGTTATATTTTAGTTTTTCTTAAACTGTATTTTAACTATTTGCTTACAAACAGGTATCTTAGCATTTGCAGATTCTTTGAAGAATAGAACCATATTGTAAATGTCCCTATATTCTATGACATGACCTAACCTATACACAGCATTCCTTTCAAATGACTGTATCTTAAATAGTTTTGAATATTAAAAAGAAAATGTAAAGAAAGAGCAAAGAGGTTGATTGACTGAGATTAAGTGAGATTTTGAGCCCAGTTTTAAGCATAGCAGTACAGTCAGAGATTTGAGAGAGGCAAATAGTAGACCCTACAAACTCCAAAGGACCACCTTTAGTCTTACTATACTTGGTAATATCCATCCCTGTTTTAATTTTAAAGTCTATCTCTCCCTACTCCTTTATATATAGGTCATGTGAACATACTTACTTTTTAACACCTGCTTCAAATTCTGTCTCTAGCTTTTCTCATACTTTCTTTTAAAAGGTTTTCAAAACTCTAGTGTACATTTAGAGGATCTCAAAAGCTTTCCTCCCATTATTTCTTAGGTTATCTCAACTACATACCCACCAAATGATTATCCCTTATATTTTCATTCAACTAACATATTGTACTTTCTGTAGAATATTTTTCATACTCTATGCTGTACTATAGTCATTTGTTGTCAATTGTTCTGCTTACCATGAAAGGTTACAAAAATGTCACTTATTCCTGTGTTTTTACATAATTATTAGAGTGTAGGCTCTAAAAGCTATTCTCATTACATATGTGCATCCCTTACTGCTCTCGAGTTTCAGAAAGTATTAAGTGACACTTTGTTGTTAGAATTAATTCCTGTAGTAGACTGTGAGGTGAGTCCCAAATGAAACACAATGACTATGTGATCATGTGATCATGAGTGAATTTTTTTTTATTTTTAGGCTTTGATGAGTCTTGTTTATAAATTAATAGTGCTAAATGGAAATATCTATGTCTTTTTAGTTTTTCATATTTTAAATCTTAGATATTTACTTTCAAACATAAAAAACTTGAATGTCTTTCATTTTTATACCAAAATTGAAACATAAAAATTTATTTCTGTATAATCTGAAAGAATTGCTGAGTTTTTTAACATTGATAACTATTATCTGTTTACATATATTTATATATGCCATATAGTAAATGGGTAAAGAAAATATAAGATATATACTATGTATGTAAATATATATAATATATAATATATAACTATATCTATATATTCCCACAAAATTTCTATGTTGATATTTCATGGCCAATGTGGTAGTATTAAGAGGTAAGAAATTTTAGGAAGTGTTTAAATCAGAAAAACCTACCTTCACAAATAAGATTAACACTCTTATTAAAAAAAGAGAGGGTCACTGAGTCGTATTTCCTTTTCCTTCTCACGTGATTATGTCACCGTAAGACACCATGGACGGAACAGGCCCTCAACCAGGGACCAAACATGCCTGCCAGCTCCTTGATCATGTATTTTCCAACTTCTAAAGCCATGAGAAATAAGTATTTATTCCTATAAACAACCCTGTTAATAGTATTTTGGTACAGTAAGAACAGACTAAGACATGTGCACGATAATATAGTTTTTACTCTTTTTTTTTTTTTGGCGGCACCGGGGATTGAACTCACAACCTTGCACCTGCCAGGCAGGAGCTTAGGCCACTGAGCTAAATCCCCAGTGTTTTTACTCTTGAAAAGGAAAGAAATCCTGTTATTTGCAAGAACATGAGTTTGCATGGAAGATGTCAGGTAAAATGAGACAGGCATGGAAAGCTGAGCATCACAAAGTCTCCATTACATGTGAAGGAGCCTAACAAAGTTAAATGCATAGAACTAGAGAAGAGAATGGTGCTTACAAGAGATTGGGGGAAGAGAAGATATGGGAGGGTAAACCTTGATCAAGGGTACCAAGAATCATTATTTTCCCCAAAGGATGAGTTTCTTATAAATACAATTATTATTTTAACACTAATTTATGAGTGTCATGAAAATTTTTATGCCACAAATAAGTCAAACCATACAGTCAATACTAAAACTATCAAAATCTGATTAGTTTTCTGAAAATGCTTATGATGCTTATAGGAAAACAAGAAAGGAAAAAGGATCATCTCTAACACTCCATTTTCATTAGCATGAATAATTAATAATTCTTCTGGAATTAAGGTGAAAAATTTTACTCACCATATGTGTCTTAGAATGATAGGGCTCAAAAATTAGTTGTTTAATACCATTTGTATTGTTAAGTTTGTAATAGTGCATTTTCCCAGTGGCTACAATTATCAATTTGTGCGGTGGATAATATTTGCTATTCATACAGCCTCTAAATATTAAAGTTAATTATCTTATGCAAAGAAGATTAAAATATCAGGCTGGAAAATACTTTTTTAAAAAAAGCACTGTTAACTCAAAGGAATGTTGGTCCCCTAAAGAAACACTTTTTGTCATCTAAGCAAATTAATAGCAAGATGTAAGTCAATTTCATGCTTTGCCATTTCTACGTACTTCAGTGTGTGTTTCTTTCTTTCTTGTTGAAAATGACAATGTCACCAGCTCTGCCCTTTGCTTAAGTGTACCCCAGGAAATGAGTGATTCTCACTTGACATTGTGTTTGCAAGAGTGTGTGGTAGTCAACATCTGCTACATTAAGGAATTAACTAAAATATACAAATATTAGAAGACAATGTCTTTTAAGCTTTCCTGTATTTTTATATGGATAAGAATGCCATATTGGGAACTCAATACCTATCTGACAAATTGAATCGCATTTAGTTGACACATTTAAATATTAAGGGCTTTTAATTAAATTGGAGGCAAATTCTGCCTCTTAAATTTTCTGTTTTCTGATTAAGCAAACAAGCTTATTTCACATGCACAGAGGATTAAAAACTACCACTTCTAAATCATTCAGTGCCAGCTAAAGTACAAAATTCCCTTAGATTTCCTGGCGTCTATGAAAAGACCATGGGATAAGTAGAACAGAATAGGGAAAACCATTTAGTTCCAAAATCGAAAACAGTGCAAAAAAAAAGAATCATGGAGCCTTCTAAAACAGAAACAAACTAGTGTTGGATAGTTACCCATAATGTTCTTTTTGGATTTTTTAAAGTAGTACCTTGTCTACATTTACAAGGCCCACCCAAGGAGAACTGAGACCCTGTAATCTGTTTTATAGCAAACTCCTCAGGCACCCTCAATGCACATTAATGGTTGAAACCATTTTCCTAAGTCATAGATGTAACTAAGTGACAGAGTTAGGATTTGAATTTAGACAACCAGGGACAGTAAATTTAAATAAACAAGGTGAAGTATATGCTGCATAACTTGCAATTTAAGCTTGTGGTTTTTTAAGTGAACTTATCTATAAGACCATCCCAGAAACATGTATTTTAAATATACCATTTAGAAAACCTGAAACACTAATATGTCACCAGTGTGGTACAGGAAAAATGACATTAATTTGCCTAAATTAATTTTTTGGACTGATTCTCTATGGCTTTCACATATCCTTATTTAAAGAGTAATTTCCTGTCCCCAGACTACTGCTTTGATCACACAGTTTGCTCTCACACAAAGAGAATTAATAAAGGTAAAAGCATGCCATTTCTCAGCTATGTATTATGAAGATTTGTTTATTTTTGCTTCTCCTGTTCTGCTTCTGGTCTTGTCCACAGAATAACATCCTCAGTGAGCAGGCTGATCTATTTATATGCAAAGAGCAGAGTTGCTCAGCCAAACCACTCTACCGGCCAGTGTAATACTTTACTTGGTCAACCCAAGCTTTTAGATATTGAAAGTGAAATAATTTGATTGGTTTTATTATGTTCCTCAACTACATCTACAAGTGACAGCATTAATTTTACATACAGCAAGATTCTATATTACCACAGCAAAGTTCTATATCATATGGAACACTGTTGTGTTAATTCTGTTTCAAGCATTCAGAGGAAGTGTTTGAACACTGGCCAGAAATATATCTTTATGTTGTTCTCAGTTATCTTCCTGAGCAAAGACTAAGAAACAGGAGAGTAATGCTCATTGCAGTCCAATATTTAAACTTCTATTTCCATACGAATTCAAGTAGATGCTGGTTTATTAGTTTTGGACTTTTTGCTTTTGTTGTTGTTGCTGTCGTTACACAAGCTTTATTCAAAGGATCTTGGCTTTACCCTTTGGAGAATAGTAGGTAGCAACCCCTTTAAAATTTTGTTTTTGTTTGTTTCTAATTAAAATAAAAATAACATATCAATGTTTAGGAACAATCCTCTAGTACTAGGGGCTGTAACAAGACCATAGTGGTATAAATCAAAAATGTAAGATCATATGAGAGATTAGAAACTCAGTTACCAGATGAACCCACACATAATGCAGAGACAGCATACTTGAAACTGAAAGTTTTCACAGCCACTTCCAGAGAAAGGGGACAGTACACATTGATGATTTCCCTGTAGATATACTTTACACAGAATATGAATATGAAAGTGTTGAGAAATTTTTCACATAGGCCGTGGATACCTGATTATAATTTTCATCTAAAATGTCCCCCAAAATCTCATGTATTCAGAGGTGGTGCTTTTGGGAGGTGGTTGGATCATGGCTGTAACACACTCAGGGAGTTAATCCAACCAGGAGTGCAGGACCAAATTTGTGAGGAAGGTCTAGGTTAGAGGTGGATCACTGGGGACATGAAATCAAAGGATGTGCTCTTCTCTGGATCTTCCCTTCCTCTTCTGTTTCTTGGCTGCCATGGGGTGAGCAGTTTTCCTCCACCATGCCCTTCTACTATGCTGTTTCAGCCTTAGAGACTGCAACTACAGACTGAATCCTCTGAAAACCGTGATTCAAAATAAAACTCTCCTCCCTTAAATTGTGAGTGTTAGGTACTTTTTCCCAGTGAGGGAAAAGTGATTAATATGGTATAATTGGCACAAATGGTTGATATAAAAAATGAAAACCACTTTCTTCTTTGATTTCTTCTGTGACCTATGGGCATTGCTTAGGAGTATGCTGTTAATTTTCCAGGAGATTTTGCTTTTCCAATTTTCTTCTGTCATTGACTTCTATTTTCATTGCATAGTGGTTGGATAGTATGCATGAAGTAATTTCAGTACTTTTATACTTACTTAAACAGGTTTGTGGACTAGTATGTGATCTACTTTGGGAAAGGTACAATATGTTGCTGAAAAGAATGTATACTCTCTTATAGATGGATAGAATACTCTGTGTATATCTACTGAGTCCATAAGCTCACAGGTGTAGTTCAGTTGTGAAATATATTGGTTTTTTGTTTAGTTTATCTGCCTCTTTGAGAAAGTGAGGTGTTAAAAATCTCCTACTATCATTATGCTAATATTTATTTGATCTTTTAATTTCAGCAGTATTTGTTTAATGAAGGTAGGTGTTCCAGTATTCAGTGCATATATGTTTATCACGGCTACCTCTTCTTGCTGGATTGTTCCTTTAAGTAGTATGTAGTGACCATCTTTGGCTCTTCTAATCCATTTTAACATGATGTTTACTGTGCCTGGTATTAGAATTGCCACCCTTTTTGTTTTCAGGGTCCTGGTAAATGAAATGCTGTTTTCTACCCTTTCATTTTAAGTCTATGACTTTTTTGATTAGGTGGTTTTTTTGAATGCAACAGATTGTGGAGTCTTTTTTTTTTTAATTCAGTCTGCCAGTCTGTGTCTATTGATTTGAGAGTTAAGGCCATTAACATTGATAGATATTACTGAGATATTTTTGTTATTTACTACCATCTTCTTTATGTCTTGGTATATCACTTATTTCACTTTTCCTGTTGTCTTCCACTGTTGTTTACCCACTGACCTCACTAGTTTCCTCTGTGTTTTTAGGTGTGTCTGAGTCTGTCAAGAATATTCTTGAGAATTTTTTCTAGAACTGGTTCTGCATGCATAGATTTCTGAGTTGATCTTTTTCGTGGAAATACCTATTTCTCCATCTGCTTTGAAGGACAGCTGTCTTGGTTAGTTTTTTTCGTTGCTGAGACAAACACCTGACACCCAAAGGGAAGCAAGGAAAGGTTTATTTAGCTTGCAGTTTTTGGAGATTTCAGTCCATAATCAGCTGGCTCCAAGGCAGGGTGGCATGGCACAGGGACAACACTTCAAGGCAGCAGCCAGAGCAAAAAAGCAAAATGCAAGCCTCTTCTCTACCCTTATATTGTACACAGGCCACCCCCCCACCTTCAGGGTGGGTGTAACACAAAATGTCCTTGCCCTCCTTTGCACAGGATGAGGATATTTACAAAGTAAGAGCCCTGGCTCCCTGCTGAGTCTCTCAGTTAAACTTCTAAACTTCTCAAGTTGACATAATGTATTAACCATAAGAACAGTTGTACTGCATAAGTTAATTGTGTTGAAAAAACACTACAGTACTATGAAGAAGGAGATTGAAGAGGACATTGGAAAATGAAAAGATGCTCCTGGATAGACTGAACCAATATTTTCAAAATGGCCATACTTCCAAAACTGCTGCACAGGTTCAATGCAATCCCAATCTAAATACTAACACAATACTTTATAATATAATCTAGAGAAAACAATCCTAAAATTCATATGGAACCAGAGGAGACCCCAAATAGCAAAAGTAATTTTGGAAAATAAGACCAAAGCAGGCAGCACAGCAAAACAGACTTCAAGCTAAACTACGAAGTAGTAGTGTTAAAAAACAGCATGATACTAAAACCAAAACAGACACATGGATGAATAAAACAGAATTAAGGTTACAGAAACCTCCCTAGACATATTCAACTCTTTGATCTTTGAGAAAGGATCCAAATGACAGTTAAGAAATGGACTGTAGAAATGAACAGGCACTTCACAGAGGAAGAAATACAAATAGTCAACAAATGTACAAAAAAATGTTGAACACCTCAGGCCATTAGAGAAATGCAAATTAAAATAATTCTAAGATTCCAACTCATTCCATAAATAATGGAAATCATTAGAAAATCAAACAATAACAAATTCTGGCATGGTTATTGCAAAAAAGGAACTCTTCTACATTGTTTGTGGGAATGAAAACTAGTACAATCATTATGGAAATCAGTATGAAGATTTCTCAAAGAACTGAAATTAGAAATTCCATTCAACTCACCTATCCCCCTCATAGGGATTGTCTCTAAAGAGTTTAAGTCAGCCTGCTACAGTGATACTTGAATACTGTTGTTTATAGCAGCACAGTTCCTAATAGCTAAATCCTGAAAGTGACCTGTATACTAACCAACAGATGACTGGATAAACAAAATGTGGTATTTACATACAATGAAATACTACTTGGCCATAGTGAATGACAAATTTGAGGCATTTGTAGGAAAATGGATACACTTGGTGTCTTGGTTACTTTTTCTCTCCTTGTTTAGACAAAATACCTGACACCCAAAGTGAAGGAAGGAGAGGTTTATTTAGCTTACAGTTTTAAGGGTTTCAGTCCATGCTTAGCTGGCTCCAAGGCAGGGTGGCATGGCTGAGGGGCAGCCGTTCATGGTGGCTGCAAGAAGCAAGAGCAAACCATGCCAAAGAGAGAGAACCCGCCCCCATTCTGACCTTACATTGTATGTAGGCTCCACCCCTAAGTGGGTGCAGAGCTCACACCACCAATCCCAGTGCTACACAATGAATCAATCATAAATGTTAGATTCAGCCGCTTCCATGACTACATGAGGCTTGGGGGGGGCATCTATATACAAACTGTAACACTTGGAAAACAATGTTGAAGGGAAAAAATCAGACACATAAAACTTGAAAACAGTATGGTATTCCTCATTTGAGTGAGGCAAAGTACAAACAACATGAAAAAAGATGGGTAGAAAGGGACAAGGGGA
>RJWT010002752.1:0-39298 GCA_004365215.1 Cuniculus paca | reverse complement strand
TATTTACCGTGTTTGTTTAAAAAATAAGGACTCTTTTACACATTCTCATCCATCCAATCACCAAAGTCAGGAAATTACACAGGTGTGATACAGACAATGCAACACAGACCATATTCAGGCTTCACTAATTCAATTGTCCTAATAATGCCCTATATAGCAAGATAAAATTCCTGAGCTGGCAGTCCCTTCAGTTGCCATCTCTCTTTAGTTAGGAGTGTATTTGGATGTGACACAAGTGCTGCTACTCAAACATTCTCTCATTTGTCTCATGGGAACTGCAGGCAATTTTTTAAATAAATGAGGATACAAATGCCCTAGGGAGATATAAAGAGCTGTGAGTCACTGAGAGTACACAGACCCAAGGCTGGCAGAAGAGCTGCAACCCTTGGGAGAAGCCTTATTCCTGATCTAGGAAAGCTATAATGAAAGCAGCAGCCAATAGAAAAGCAGTGGCTACCAGTGTGACAGACGGGTGGGTCCAGCAGCAAGAAGCCAGGAGAGTCACAGAGAAGAGACACAGGACACTGGAAATAGGGAAATTTTATAGGCTTGCTCCTCAAGGGGAGTCAGTCTTGATCCACCAACTTGGGGAGGTGTCTGTAGCCAGCCTACACGTCTCTACTGGTGCCTCTTCTGCAGTTTCTGCCAGAGACACAACCAAGGTGGTGGAGAAGCAACAGTTCAAGGGTCTTGGGCCTGGTGCTGACCATAAATTTGTTCCCAAACTTATCACTTCCTCCTGGGAAGCCTCTGGAAATGTCAGGTGAGCACAGGTCTGATGCCCTTGATCTGTCAAGAGCTCTTTGGGTGGGCACAGATCCTTCTGGTCCCCGGGATCTCTGCTTGCACTGCACAGCCGTTTTTCACAGCTTTCTGCATTCCCTTGCCATTTGAATCTTAATTCAAGTGTTGTCCAGGAGAGCACGCTGAGCAGGCCCTGACAAGCTCCTGCCATCTGCAGTAACATTTCCCCCATCATCTTGACAGTTGAGAGCTGGCAATGTTACAATTCAGACAGCAATCCGTGTTTGAAAGGAAAATTACAGTTTTTCAGAATGCAGCTGGTGTGCAAGTGAATAGGATGAACTTACTATGAAGAATTTCCCTCATTTTACGATAGGAAAATAATAACATGTAGATTCTGCATGTGATTCTTACTTTAAAAGAACCAAAAGGCACAGAGTTTGAGGAACAAAGGCAAACAAAACGTCCTGTTCCACAGTAATAATTTTAATAAGAAGCGAAAATAGCAAAACAATCATTTATAAATGATTTCTTCTATGTTGGAAGAGCTAACATTGGTATTGCTGTATAAACCACTTGGAAATGAACTATTTCAGTTCCTAGTTAAGATCTATTCTTTAAAGCACATTTTCATTCTGCCAATTAGTGCACTTTCGATTTGCTAACCATGCACTTTCCTGAAGGGGACTTAGCTGGAATACCTCCTCCCCCCAGGTAAGACTACCCTCATGAACCAGAAAAGGGGACAAGCAGATTTTTTTCATGTATGAAGAACGCAGAAGCTATTTCACACACACAAACACACGTGCATGCACACACATGTAGAAGTAGTGTTTTCAATGAATAGGTTGTGTACAATTTACCAGGACCCTTACTTCTAAGAAAATCTTCACACATCCTACCTCCCTTTCAGTGCTTACGTGTTTCAGTTTCTTTGTCACCCAGGAGTGGTGGTGCACTCACAAATGTATAACGACCAGCTCACAGGGGTGACAAACATGTATGCAGTGCTTGCCCATCTCTGATGTAGATAATCCCACTGTGACTGATTCTAAGCTACCAGTGTGGTGTTTTTGGATGGTGGACTGGGGAAGAGAGGGGCAGTGGCACACAATTAATTCTAGAGTATTTCCACCACACAAACACAATAGATGTCAACAGCTACAAAAAGAAAAATAGTAAAGTAAGTAGGAAGCTCATGAGTTTTGAGTTTTTCTTACCTGTTTTATTTTAATTGTAAGTTTATATAATTTAATGTTTAATAATGGCTATGTTTAATAACCAGCTCCTAACATTCCCGAAAATTTAACAGTCTGCTGTCTTGGCTGGAACAAACCGGCTTCAGTATATTTCTGGAGCTTGGGGGAGCTCCATGTGGATCTAAACCCACCAGGCACTGCCTAGTCCTGCCTTCACAAAGACCTTTGTCACTCCACAGAATGATTAAGGGCCACCAGCCCTCCCCTTACAGGAAATCAACATCCTAAATGGGAGATTCTAGGAGTCCCACTCAGGACAGGGCTAGGACAGCAGAAGTTTAGCTACTTTATTGATTAGTTTCCTCTATCTCAGGACTGTCATCCCAGCCAAGTGCAGATGGTGCTGTCTGACTATCAGTTCCCCGCACGGCCAGGGCTTCCTGCACTGCCCTCACCCTCTGTTGGATAAGGTTTAATTCAAGTCCCTGGCACCTCCTCCTTCCATTTGATGCAAAGCCAGTAAACCTAATACAGGAAAAGCCAAGCAAACAAACAAACACCAAGGGCTGAATCATTCAAGGTCAGGCTACTCATCGACTTTCCAGCCTCCCAGGTGTCTGAGGCAGCTTTCCTTCAGCATTTTTCTAAGCTGAATACATCCCCTGTAGGTTGCACACAGCATCGTAGAATCTCAAGGATGGATGAGATTCATTAAGCTTAAACGACAGCCTGCTCAAGCAGCCGCCAGCCCTATCCCCAGCATCCCTATTCCCAGCTGCAAAGCTGCTGCCTGCCAGCTTTCATCCCTTGGCACTGAGCCACGAGCACAGGAAGGCTTGCGGTTGCCCATGGTGGTGGCAGCCAGAGGAAAGGAAACTGAAGGATGTATTCTAGTGTTTCATTGCCAAGATCATGTCTACTGATTGCATCAGAGGTGTCAAAACTAAGATTTAGCAAGTCAAGGTGACTGTCCCTAAGGTCACACAAGCTCTCACTTATCTGAGTCAGGTTTTGAGCCCCACTTGACTCAAACTGGCACCATTCACAGTCGTCCCTTTTTGCCTTCCATGGGGATGCCCCTGGCAGGCTAGTGGGGAGCTAGAATGCTGGGTTATCGTAGCAAGAACGAAACACGTGTCAGCTTCAGGGATGGCTTTCGAGCTCCTCTTGAGGGAGCTGCCTTTGTTTGGGAAATTCCTTCTGTAAGCTACCAAGGGTAAAGGGTGAAACCACGAAGGTAAGTGTTAGGAATCAAAATTTAAAGAGAGGAATTACACAAAAGAACGTGAATGGATTTGGCATGTCCCAAGGAAGAGACACGGGGACCACGTGGAGTGGCAGGTGGTGGAGACTCCGCCATAGGTTACGAAGAGTCGGAGCATGCTGCAGTGTGTGCACTGCTGCAGTGTCTGCCACTCCCTGTCACATCCAGATGAGTGCGCGTGTGCACACATGCATTTGAATTTTGCCACGTGAGGAAACGGGGGGGGCGGGGCGGGGGGAACTGAGCTTCAGGTCTTCACTGATGCAGTGCAGGGATGAGGCGACACTGTTGCTTACAATGAGGTAGCAGAAGATTGGAATCAGTAGGAGCTACAAAAAATAAATCCCTTAGAAATCACAGCGATCCAAGGGCTCACAATGGGAGCACAATTAGAACCACTGGATTTGAAGGGGTAGGGGGTTCTCAGTCGACATTTGGGCTTTCACAGAGGACAATCTGCCTGGTGGCTCACTGTGAGGACATACTGTGGAACGAAGTGGGAGGAAACTTTGGACTTTTTTGCTGATTGCAACTGCAGTGTGTGTAGCAAAGACTCCCCTTTAGGCGTGCCTGATGGCAGTTCAGGAACGCCAAATCCGTGGCCTTCAAGTCCCTTTGCAGTGAGAGGACATCAGCCCAAATGGGGCTGAGGAAGCCCCCAGTCAGCTTGGCAGGGCCCTTCTCCTTCACATCCCGAGTGCTTGGTGGAACTGAACAGTTCGGGCTGATCCTGAAGAGGATGCAGGACAGGAGCCAGTTTGCACCCTAGAAGTCTCATGCACCTTTGGGGCTCTCACCTAGATCCACGCAAGTGTGGAGGCACTGACAGGGGCCCATCACCACCACACTGTCCAGAGAAGAGGCTCATCAGAAGGGGAATGAGCAGAGGGCGGGCCCTGGAGAGCAGGAAAGGCTAGATATGGAGAGGAACAGAACCATCTCTGTGTACTAACCTGGACGAGAAGTCACATTGCCTGGAGTCAGCCTTGCTGTTGACTGGCTAAGTGACTGGTATTTGGAGCCAGATGCCCTATTTATAAAACGGGGACTAGACTGCTCTTCAAGTGCTGCTGTTTCTGTGGCCTCCAATCTGGCTTTTGGGGTGATTCTCCTGATGTGGCTTTGGTGTCCCAGAGAACATGAACTTCACAGAACAGGGTCACCACATAGGGTTGAGATGTGAGCCCAGGGCTTGGGATAATGCTGCATGTTGGCAGGAACTGTCCCTGAAGGGAATCAGAAGGCATGAAGGAAGAAAGTTCACACCCAGCTGTGAGGGTTTTAGGAGGAAAGGGTGCAGAGTAGAGCCATAGATGTGGAAAGGGGCATTATTTAGTTTTAGGAAAGGATTAAAATAATATATCCCTGAGAAGATGGTCTCCAGATAAAAACATTTTAAAGTGATCGTCTGTACTGATCTTGAATCTGAGAGGCAAAGCCAAAAGCAGCACCAAGTTTTCTATTAGGCTATAGCCCCAGATCTGAGAACATTAACTTCAGGGACAATGACAAATAGCTGCTGTCAGGGTCCTTCCCAAGACATCTGCACAGGCTAACTGCAAACAGAGGCCTCGCTTTCAGGGCAAAGGGAAGCATTAAACTGAAGTGGCTTGTTTGATGGTGGATTCGTCCCTTCACTCCCCTCAGTAAGGTGCAGCTCTTGGTTTTGCCACCCGTGGTATCCTGATCCACTCACTTCTAGGAGAGTCAGCTGTTATGTGAGTGGTCCTGGAACACCATGTACCCATTAGCTGCTTTCATCTTCAGATTTACAGTGTTCTCAAAACCAGCATTCCTCAAGGCTTAGAGAAGGGACGAGGCACATCTTCCTCACTTCTCCAGGTTGCACACAAGGCCACGCATCCCAGTATCTTTATACAGGGCAGCTGTCTTCAAAGACATCTACCTGTATTCAATATATTCATAATTCTTTCATTAAAATAAACCATGTGATGGCCATTCTTTTCTCTTTCTCACGAGAATCCCAAGTCACCCCAAATTTGTTCCCCCCGCAAAAAAACCCTAGACCTTTTTTTTTTTTTTTTTTTGCAGCACTGGGGATCAAACTCACAACCTTGCGCTTGCCAGGCAGGCGCTTAGGCCACTGAGCTAGATCCCCAGCCCTTTTCTTTCCTTCTTGCTGTATTCCAATAATCATGGACTCCCTTAGTTGGGAGCATTGAATCTACAGCTGTGACAGTAATGGCTTATGATCCACTTATATTGTTTTTGAGATCCTAAAGACCTAAAGCCCCCAGTCCACACTCTGTTCACTCCATACTCAGACAGACAGATAGCATGAAGACATTTTTCCCAAGTGCAGAATCATATATATTCTGAGTGACTGAGCTATTGATTGGCATTCAAGTTTTGACCAGTTTCAAGATGCTACTACTAGATAAAGGGAAGACCATATACAGACACTAAGTTTATGTTACATAAGAAAGGTTTTGTTAGTTGTTATACAGAGTCAAGGGTTTCAGGTTATAAACAACACATCCAGAAGGCTCTTGGACCATCCCAAGAGCCTTATTCCTTTCAGGTTGCAAGTTTCCCTGGCTGGAAGGCCTCCAAGAAGCTGCATTCCTTTCTCAGGGCCTCCACTGTTTGGTTTGTTGATACCAGGAATTCATGATCTCCTCCTTTAACTTCTTCAGAGGAGCAGTGATAAACTGTGTTAAAACCAGGTGTGGGAGGTGTTCTGTTACCACCTTTCACATAATGTACAGCCTCACCTATTGACTCACTGTGACCTCAGTCTTGAGAGGTAAACACAATAGGCCTTCTCTGTCTGAAGAGAGGGAAAATGTATACACAGAGTTCACCGGACTGCACAAGGGAGGTCGGCTGCTTGAGGAGAGTCTGTACCTTACGTTTTTCCTAGCAGGCATGGGTAGCTGGGACACATGTAACCAGGCCACATGACTGAGGCTCATAAAGCCCACATCCGGCCGTGGTATGGAAAATCCTGGAAGATGGGGCTAGGATCCAGCTGTAATCCAGTTTTCTACACTTCTAGACAGGATTAATTCCAGTCAACAATGCCAATGACAACAGATGTCACTACCAGCTGGAAAATGAGACTCCTTTGGCAAAGGAATCTGGGGACATTTTCGCTGCTCTGCTCAGGATGGGGCCCAGCTAGCATCCTTTCAGACAAATTAGGGAGAAGAGTCTTATACCAAACAGTGAAAATGAAGGAATGCAGCTTCCAGGAGGTCAACAATTGTTTTGGATGTTTACACAGAGAGAATCTGACCAATTTTAGTAACAAACCAAAAACTTTCCTTCTTCTAAAGCCACCCTGAGTGGTAAAGATAAGGTACATGTCTTAACCTATGTAAGGGTGAAGTATTATCAGTTTTCCACTGTACAAGACACATTACTTGGGTTACAATTCAGTGGCATGCACCCTATGGACTGCATTTAAACTACAACTGTGTTGCATGACATCTCTGTTACATGGCACCACATATTTTCCAATTGTACAACTGTTGAGGTCTGGTTTTAACTACAATATTTTAAGAGCCAATTTCTACTTGTGTTGTGAAAAATATAATAGTTTCACTTTATATACATTTTCCATTTACAGCAGAGGAAGTACAGGAATTATGCACTTGAATGGGTGGTGTTGCCTTCAAAGTAGTTACCATGGAAAGATATGTTTATTTCATGAAGCTCACATTATGCAGAACATTTCTAGAATCCTCTTTGGAAACTGTAACTTGTAAGTTTCCTCAGGTTGGTCAATCTTTTTCCTTTAAGGGCAGATCTAGTTTTTGAGAATTTTATTTTTTTTAACAGACAAAGGGCATTAGGAAATTAAGTCTGATAAATAAAATGGATGTGAAACTTGGTACTACCTTGGCAGGGGGAGATTAAAACAAAAACAAGGTCTGATTATAAAGCTGTGAGGTCTCCTTCCTCTCATGGCTTCAAAGATAACCCCAAAGAGGAATTTTAAGTGTTCTTGGCACATGCAACATCATAGCTCAAGAGTATGGTCTCCCAAGGAAATAACTGCAATAATGGTAATTCTTGAGTACAGGTATTCTAGTATATTTGGTCATTGCTCATTTTCAGTTATACTTCATGTAAGCAGAAATGGAAAATTCCTTCACCATGATTTCTCCCAAGGGAAACATGTGATGTACTGCTTGAAGAGTTAAAACGAAAAGCACTTGGTGTCATGTCTACATTAGCTCCCCTCCCCCAACGTGCAAGGAGTAATTCCTGATACCTGAGTCTCCTCAGTTCGGAAAAGTGGGTAAGGACAGGTTTCTGAAGCCTGGATAAGAATAGAATATCCAGGGGGTTGGAGTGAGTTTCCAATGGCTGGCTCTACCCAAAAGGCCCACAATATCAACTCATACAAAAAACTTCCTACAGCTATGCCATAAAGTTCCAGTAGAGGAAGGAGAAGAACAATTATCTTCTGGTAACTTTCTGTGGTAAAAGCCCACTGGCTTCAGGATGACAAGTGAACAGAGTCCATTGAAAAGCAAGTCCATGGTGTCAGGTTCTAGTGCACGCTTAAGAAACAAGGTATGTGGCCACCAGCCCATTGAAGTCCAATTCCAGCTGAGGCCAAAGGCAGCAAAGGTGCAAAAAGCTGCTGGAGCTGGCATTAGTTGAAGCAGGGTGTATGAAATCAGAGTGGCAAAGCAATTTGTAGAAAGTCCCAGTTACAAAGTAAGACATATGCCAACCAGTAAGGTCAAAGAACATTCAATCCTACCTTCTACAAAGTGCTTCATTGCGAATGCTAATGAAGAAACTCCCCAAAACACCATATCCTGAGTGTTGAATATGGTCAAAAAATATGGTCGAGATGGTGACTGAAAGGGAGCAGAGGCTGATCCTCTGATAGCATCTCAGCTATGTATTTTCCGAACATCACACACATGCTGAGCGAAGCACATATTACTGCGGTCACGTCCCACCTTGTCTGCACAGGCTTCCAGCTCTATTTCCAGGAGCCGTTCCAAGTTCACGTTCTCTGCTGCCAATAGCCAGAAGCAGCAGCACAGAGTCAGTGCTTTAAAGTCTACCACTCTATCCAAGTGCTCACAGCAGGCATTAGTCTCAAACTGATCAGCAGAGATGGTGGTGGTGGTGAGTATTCTCATATTAGTGTCTGTAAAAACCACAAAGCTAGGCCATTTGCTCAAATCATCGTTAGAAAGAATGCTGAGTGCCCAGATGGGATTTCTAGTTCCTGTGCAAATGAAATCACATTAGTCCAGATTTTATTCACATGAAACTACTAGGGAAGCAGTAGGATTTGGTTTAAATGCTGCCAAAAAGCAGGAATTCACTTAAGTTTTAATTCTGAAGCAATCCTGTTGTTAATGTTGTAGCCGGGCTCGGGCAGCACAGGGGGTGGGCCCCCCTTTGTATTTGCAGAGGAATCCCGGGCCTCTCCCAGTTCAGGCTCACTCTCACTAGAGGTAGACCCGTTGTTGATGGTGTAGACGCTCTCCGTGACTCCCTGAGCTGAAGCACAACCATCTGGCTCATTCTTCTCCCTGGGGCTTGACAGTCCTGGGAGGACAGCCATCTTCCCGGTCTGCCTGTTTGGCAGCAAGGACATGGAATAGTCTGCAATGATCCCTCCCACATCTAAGTTGCATGCCTGGTCAAAGGCCAGGAAGCCGACGTTGGCATTTGCTTCGCACACCACAAAGGAGCCATCGTCCATGATGAGAAGATCAATGCCACAGAAGTCCATGCCCAGGATGTTGGACACCTGAATGGCCAGCTGCTTGCCTTGTTCTGTTAGGGGGCACATGACACCCACGCCACCTGTGAGGAAAGCATAGCGATGTCAAGGCGGTAATGAATACTGGCCAAGGAGTCAAATGATGCTTCAAAGAAGAGACAAGGACTGCTGACAAGGGCAGTGGGATGGACAGTGACATTTTCCACAAAAAGCCTGGATGGAAATCTGGACACCTTTGGGAAAACAATATAGTCATTTCTTATCTAGAGTCTTTAAAATGCTGATATTCTCTGTCTAACCATCCCATCACTAAAAACATAATTTTATGTATGCAAAAAAACTTTACGCACAAAGATACTGATGGCAATATTATTTAAAATACTGGAAAATCATGGTGCCTGGTACATAGTGGTCTTTCAGTACATATCTGTCAAGTGGAGAGAAAAAAATTTATAATCTAAATATTTTATAATGGAAGAAAACAGTATATCTTACAACCATTAATAATACTGCTCATAGAATGTTTGTAATTCCATGGGAAAACACTTAGAAGGCACAGTATGACCAGAAAAAGACTGGAAAAATGACTCCAAAATGTTAACATTGGCTGTCTAAATGGGGATAATGATACATTTTTAAAAATTTGACTGTATTTATTTTCTAAGTTTTCTAGATTGAGAATGTATTCCATTTATGATTGGAAAAAATAAAATAAAATTAGCCAGGTGTGGTGGTGCATGCCTATAATCCTAGCACTTGGGAGGCTGAGGTAGGAGGATCCTTGTGAGTTCAAGGCCAGCCTGGGCTCCACAGTGAGTTGAAGACCAGCTCAACTACACAGCAAGACCCTGTCTCAAAACAAAACAAAACAATTAATGTTGATTTTTAAGAAAAAACTACAGAGGATTATGAGACAAAATCCTGTACCAAGAACAGGAGGAATACAATTGCCCAGACTTGTTAAAAAGCTAGGACCTCAGATTTAATTGTCTCCATCTATTCTCCCTGGAAAGACTTAAGATTTGTATTCTCAGGTCCCATAACTAATGTCTGTACCTTAAGACTGACCCTTCTCTACCCATGACACTATTTAGAGAAAAGGCTATGAAACAATTTTTAAACAGCCTACCAAGAAAAGCAACATGGCTATATAACAAAGCCATCTGGTTACTAGTTGAAGAATGAATTCTGTATGGTAACTTAAAAAGACAAAATGATAATTCACAATGTTCACTACTGCAGTTCTACATAGGATTATTGTGAAAATGAAATAAGATAAACTGTAATATTGCCATCAAAAATGGAGTAAGATAACTGAGCCCTGCTGGGTGTCCTGGTGCATGACCGTAATCCTAGCACTCAGTAGGCTGAGGTAGGAGGACTGCTATGAGTTCAAGGCCAGCTTGGGCTACACAGCAAGACCCTGTCTGAAAAACAAAAGCGAAAACAAAACAACAACAAAATAATACCAAGTACTGCATCCAACTGAATCTTACTACCTGACCATCATACCACCTGCCACAGTATTTTACAATTACCTGTTTGCACATCTGGGCCCCTCATAATCTCTATCCTCTCAACATCTGCTGCAGACTCTGCTGTGGGCTGCTCAATGCATGTTAGTAAAAGAAGGACCCAATTACTATCTAAGCCTCTTTATTAGTCACCGGGCTGGGTATGCACATCTGATGAGCTAGGAAACAGTGACTGTAGGTATTTTTTAAAATTACCAGTATACAAATTTGTTCAGTGTGGTTGACAAGAGCGTCCTGTGATGGGGACAAGAATATACGTACCTCCTGGAGTATTTCTACTTACTGTGACAGAAAACAAGCCTTATCGATAGGTTAAAGGGCTATGCACTCAGCAAAATATAAATTGTAGCTTCCTAATAGCATCATACATAAGAGGAAAAAGCAATTTTCCAATTAAAATGTAAAAGCAAAATATGAGATTCCTCCAGCTACTGCTTGAGGTTAGACCCTTGATGTTCCCAGCCTGAGCTGCTGGAACATCTTCCAAATTCATCTTCCTGCCTCCTGTCTTATTCCGTGTATCCGTCCTTTACTAAAATGAGTTTTTCTCAAATGTGGGTCCTCATGTCACTCCCATGTTTAATCCTGATGCTAAGTGTCAATACTTGCAGGACAGGGTTTAAACCTCTGCATCCTGACGCCCCACCCCTGACCTCTGTCCCAGCACTTATACATCCTCCTCCCAGTCTGCTCATACCCTGGGAAAGGCTCATGTTTTATTCTTCTCTGTGAGATCCTGGTGTCAGGCCAAGGCTCTGATAAGACGGCAGGGATCAATACACATTTACTGAGCAGGTCTGAACAGACTAATGAAATATCCGGGTGGCTTCCATGACCAAGTGGTTCACTCTGTGCCTTACCAAGAGAGCAGTTGCTCTGCATCCGTCCATCTGTGGAGCAGCGAAGCATAGAGCCTATCACCTGGCCCCCAACCACCACCACCCGGATATCTTTTCCATGGGACTCCTTCACGTATTTCTGGAACAGGTAGGGCACATCATGGCGGATCAGGTGGCATATGTCTGAGAGGTGATGTTTGTCTCTTGCCAGAAAAACAGCTTTTCCTGCAAGAAGAAAGATGAAGAACAAGAAATGTGTTTAAAGGAGGCTCAGACCCCTGTCCTTGTCTCCTGTCTTCCTGTCCCAAACAGGCATAAATGCTCTCTGCACCTGTCTTGCTCTGGTCCCTTCTATTTCTCTGATGAGACTCTTCTTTACCTTTTATCAAAATCAGGCCACTGAACCTTATTTTCTCTTGATTTTCCTCAGGTCTTAATACTGTTCATTCTCTTCCCTCACCACCATCCTTTTTTATTTTTTGAAATGAAGTAACAATGTATTCCACAAACACAGAGAAGGAACCACAATAAAATCCTAAGGAGCTAATTGGTTCAGTTTCAAAAACAGTTAATTAGCATCTCCTGTCACCCTGAGGACATAGAGTAGGCAGGGTTCATGGCTAACTTTGTTTTAATTCCCCAGACTTCAAACTGGGCTCAGTGCACAGGGCAGATGTCCATCAGTGTTTACAGAACATAATTAATTGAGCATACTTTAAAGGAATCCCAAGTGTGGACAGAGAGAGAGCCAAAACAGATAACTACAACCCAGCATAATGTGCATTAAAATAGACCTATGCAAAATGTTGTGGGCAGTCAAAGGATCCTTCTGACAGATCCACTGACAGATATTCTTTTTCCTTTTAAAGAAGGAGAAATTTGTATTATTTGGCTATTCTCTGAAGGCAATAGCCCATATATCTATTGCTCTCCAGAAAAGCATTCCTTCTTGATTCTAAATTCTCTGTTTGCTTTTGTGATTATTCAATCTGTTTTTCATCTGCATATTAGTTAATGGTTCTGAGTAGGGTTGCTCCTAACTGGTTTGCTCTGTGGATCTGACACAAGCATGCCCAGTCCGAGTAATTTTTCCTTCAAAAATGAGACAAAGAGATGGTTTTCTCAAGTCTCATGGCGCCATCACAAAAGGAGCAGAACTCTTCGGAAGTCTTAATAAAAACAGCAATACTCATTAATCCCTCCTGGCATATAAGACTGAAAAGTAAACCCTAAAACACGTCATAACCAATTTTCAGTCATCTCTGAAATACCAGACCTCAGATGCCCAAGAGAACTGCAGGAGTTGGGGCAAATGATCTGAGGATGGCAAGTGACCAGGGTTTGGAGGGTGTGCAGATAAGTGGGCAGCGTCTGCTGGACAGCATCTCACAAGTGGGCACAGGAAGAAGAAACAGGAGAGGCTCCCAAGAGTGGGCACAAGAGGAAACTGGACAGGCCTCAGCAAGTGGGCGCAACATGGCACCCAACTTATTGTGACTCTTAACCAATGAGTGGAGGTGTAAGCAGTTGGACATTTGGCACCAGCAGATCTGGCATCTAGCAAGAGGTGGCAGGGGGAATTCAGTTAGGGGCACCACAGTTCTCTGGATCTTAGGTAGGATTTTCAGCAGAGATGGGGGCTAGAGTTTGCTTCCTTATATGCAGTAAATAAAGGAACTACAGTTTTTGTTTTTTTTAAATGGTACCAGGACTTGAACTCAGGACCTTTACTTGCCAGGCAGGCGCTTCGCTACCGAGCTATGTTCCCAGCCAGGAACTACAGTGTTAAGCGAATGAAGAAAAAAATGAAAGACACCAAGATTAATCATGTATCATATGCTATGCTAAGCACTTTCTGTTTTACTATTTCATTTGTACTTCAAACTGGCTCTGTGAAGTTACTATGACAAAGAGGGTTATTCCTTAAGAAAAAGAGTGTCCCTAAGGTTGGTAACTTTCTCATGGACATAGCATTCAATGCCTGTCTTCTTTAGATTCACTCCTTACACATTTAGTCCTCTCTGTCTGAGGGTTCCCTATCTGAGTATTCAACCAATTGCAAGCCTTGCCACTAGTCCTGAAACAACACAGCTTAATAATTGATTTATAGAGTATCCACACTGTACTACATTTTATAAGAAAATTGAGATAAAGTATACAGGAAATGTGTGTTAGTTATTTGCAAATACTATGCCACTTTCCAAAAAAAAATTTTTAATATCCATAGACTTTAGTATCCTTGGGGGAGCCTAGAATCAATCTTCTAGATACCAAAGGACAGTGATATGACAGTCTATTTTAACTGCTGAAATTCTGTTTACTCCCTAGTCATTTTCCCTAAGATACTATGAGTTACACTAGCAAAGAATAATTTAAAAATAAAATTAAGAATAGAGTTCCATTTATAACTGCATCAAAAAGATTAAAGTATGTAGGAATAAGTTTAAGAAATACAAGATTTATACACTGAAAACTATCAAACATTGTTGAAAGAAAATAAAAGATTTAAATGAATGGGAAACATCCCATGTTCATGAATTGTTACTCTTCAAATTGATCTAGTTGTGCGTGGTGGTGCATGCCTGTAATCCTAGTACTTGGGAGGCTGAGGTAGGAGGATTGCCATGAGTTCAAGGCCAGCCTGAACTATATAACAAGATCCTGCCTAAAACAAAACAAAACAAAACAAAACAAAACAAAACAAAACAAAACACAGAGTTGGGTATGGTAGTACATATCTATAGTCTCAGCACTCTCAGAGGCTAAACCAGGAGGATTACAAGTTCGAGCCCAGCCTGGGCAACTTAGTGAGACTTCGTCTCAAATTAAAAAATAAAAAGGAGTGGGGATATAGGTTCAATCCCCAGTACCACAAAATACAAAGAAAAACACCAGAATTGAACAAAAATATAGATAAGACACCAAATAAAACATCTTCACCAAAATAAAACATCTTCACCAAAATAAAACATCTTTGTGGATCAAAGACGTTACCAAAAAAGGAAGAACAACCTACAGAATGGGGAGAAAAATCTTCGAAACATATATCTAGTAAAAGCGTAGTATTTACATTATTTAAAGACTATTTGAACACAGTAATTTTATATTTATTTATTTACTTATTTATTTGGCAGCACTGGGGATTGAACTCATGACCTCACGCTTGCCAGGCAGGCACTTACGCCACTGAGCTAAATCCCTAGCCCTTGTCTTTTTGAGACAGAGTCTCACTATGCCATTCAGGCTGGCCTTGAGCTCACTTTGTAGCCCAGGCTGGTCTCAAACTCACAAGGATCCGCCTGTCTCAGCATTCCAAGTGCTGGGATTACAGGCATGAGCCACCACGCCTGGCTTGAACACAGTAATTAAAAAAAAAACAAAAAAACCTAGTTTTAAAGTGGGCAAAGACAAATCTTGGAAACAACCCAAATGCCCATCAATTGAGGAATGGATAAAAAAGATGTACTTTTATACAATGGAGTACTATTCAGCTATAAAGAATGATCGCACTGAGGGTTTTATAGGTAAATGAGTGCAACTTGAGACCATACTCATAAATGAAATAAACCAAACTCACATGTGTAAACACCGCATCATCTCCCTAGTGTAAGAAACTGAAAGACTCAATAAGATACAAAATTCCCAATAAATATGGGGGAAAGGTTCTGAAGTCCAATGGTGCTTTTATTCTTTGATTTGATTGGTTTAAGTCTCTTTTCTACTATTTGATTACAATATGTGAGAAGATAGGAACAGCTCTTTTGAAGAAAACAGGGGACATTAAGGTAGCCATTGTTGGTTTCTTGTTGTCTGATTTGAAGGCCTGTAATGCTTTCACTCTTTTGTTTTAGTTGGTTTTATATTATTTTGTTTTGTTTGAGTTTATTGTCTGTAAATGTATGAACAACCATTTTGAAGAAGGCAAGAGACACTAGGGTAGCCATTGTTAATCTCCTGTTGTTATGTTTTGAAGACCTGTATTGCTTGCAGTGTTCTGTTCTGAAATGCTATGTTGTGTTTGACTCTATTCTGTTTCATTTTGCTTTGTTTTGTTTTGTTCTATTCTCTTTAAAATAAAAAAAAAATAAAGTGGGCAAAAAATTTAAATAAACAGTCCCCCAAAGACATAAAAAGAGTCCACAAACATAAGAAAAGATGCTTGACACCACTAATCATTAAGGAAATGCAAATCAAAACAATAATGAAGCTAGTGTGGTAGCACTTGCCTGTAATTCTAGCTACTTGAAAGGTTGAGGCAGAATTCCAAATTCGAGGCCAGTCTATGCATTTTAGCAAGATCTTGCCTTAAAATAAAACAAGGAAACAGCTGGGGATGTAGCTGTAGTAGAGTATTTGCCTAGCACATACTATATATTAAACTGGTTTAAACTCCAGTACCACTACAAAAAATACATATATATATATATATACATATATATACATATATATATATTATATCAGTTCACACCAACTATAATAAACATACATACACCAAAATAAGAGTTGGCAAGGATGTGGAGAAAATGAAATCCTTATGCATTGTTGGTGGTATGCATAGTGGCATAACCACTGCAGAAAATAATTAACAGTTCTCCAAAAGTTAAACACAGGACCCAGAGTATTCATTCCCAAGAGAAATAAAAATGCATGGTCTGACAAAAACCCATACAACACTATTCATAATGGTCACAAAATGAAAACAACTCCCATGTCTACCAAACAATGAACAGATATACAAAACGTGGTGTATCTACATGATAGAATATCACTGAGTCCTGCAAAGGGACAGAACAGTGTTACATGATATAAGACAGATAAACCCTGAAAACCTGCTAAGAAGCCAGACACAAAACTTCATATATTATATGAATCCATTTCATAAAATGTCCAAAACAGGCAAATCCAGAAAGACACAAAGTAGACCAGCAAGTGCCGGGGACTGGGGAAGGGGTAGTTAGGCCTAACTTCTAATAGGTACAAGGTTTCTTTTTGAAGTGATAGAAATGTTCTGAGATTAACCTGGTAGCTGCTGAAAAACATAGTGTATGTGCTAAAATTCACTGAATTTTATACTTTATTGATGGTAATTTTTATATGGATTATATTTCAATTTTGAAAACTTTAAAGATATTATGCATTATGTTTAATTTCCACTATTAGTCAGCCAAACCTTTCTGCAGTGTAAGGTCCTTGAGGGAAAGAATTTATTTGGCTCCTATCCGTATCCTCAGAGTCTAGAATAAATACCTGACACTCTCTAGGTACTCAACAAGTACTAGCTGCGTGTTACATTACACACATTTTATAATTTTTAACAAGCAGAGAGACTGAACAAGCAGCAAATGTGCAACTTGGATGAAGAGCTCTACTTTGCCAGCCAGGCTCATGCGTCTTGCTCCTCAGTCATCCCACAGGTCATTTGCACATGCCTGCTTCCTCATGCTGCTCCTTCATCTCCTTCAGTTCCAACTCTACAGGGTACCTTAAGCCTCCTTTTCTTCCAATGAAGTGTTTGGGGCAGAGTCAGCCCGTCTTTCCCTCAGGCTCAAATGGGGCTCTGATGTCTGTTGCAGGGCTCAACACCCAGCGATGGTGCCGTCTCTACTGCCTGCACCTTTGAGCTCCTCCAGAGCAGCGGCTATGGCTAGTCTAGTGCTATGGCACAGTCCCTGCCTTGCAGTGTCTGTTATTACACATTTGGGGCTACCTATCTCCCTCACCCCAGGGCCCTAGGCATAAGCACACTCTACCATCCGAGTGTCACAATAAGGGACCCACTCACACTGAAGGAGGGCTGCTTTCTCTGCTGATGTCCCTAGGAGTCCCTACCATGCACCCCATTGTAGCAGGCCTTATAGAGACAGGTGCTCATGACCTGGTTGCAGTTGACAGGCTATACAGGAAGTAGGCACTTCAAACTGCTGTGGAGTACAGCACTACGTTAGAGACGTGTGTAAAGACTACAAAAACAAAAAGGGAAGAGCAATTACTTTTGTCTCGAAGAGAGGGAGACCAGGAGTGTGGGTAGAAAAAAAGTGATTTAGGAAACTGGCTTAAAGCTCACCAGGTGGACAAGGGAAGACGGCCCTAGCAGTGCAGGTAAGAGAGCAAGTGTTTAAAGAGAGGACAAAGCATAGTCTATTTGGCAAAAGAGGGTAGTGTGAAAGGGGATGGAGGGCTCACATGGGCAAAGAAGCATGCAGAGGAAGGTTGTGTCTGCCTGCACGGGCCTTAGGGCTGTGACAGGGAAGGCGGACTTTGTCAACAGGCAGCACGGGAACTTGGAAGGGCTGTTCAGCAAGGGAGCAACAAAACTAGATCTCGTGTCTCAGAGAAGTTACTCAAAAAAGGAACACAGGCACCCTGGCAGTGGAGTTAGTGAACCAAGTAGTCAAGGCAGGAGTCTGCTGCAGTACATAGAAGGGTCTGATAGAAGAAAAGATAGGCAGGGCGGGGCTCTTCAGGTGATGCTCGCATGAGTTGGTGTCTTGTGCAGCAGGACCCCAGCCCTGGCGGACTCGTGACCCAGGAAGCCTGGGAGCACCACTGACCCTGGTTGCCTCGTGTGCTCTTCACCACGACCGGGTAACCCAGGGGCTCAGCCTCGTCAATCATTTTTGAAAAGTCATCATGTCCACCTGGAAAAAAAGGCGAGAGTCAGTGAAAATAAGACTGCCGACAGGCCGTGGTCCCCCCAGGCCTGGTCCCTCTGGAAATCTCAGGTCTCACATCCCGCTGATTAAAGCAATTCCAACCTATTCCACCCAACAGATAGGTGTTATACACCTGTAATGTAGAAAGTAGGAGCAGAGGGGTAAGGAAGCCAACATCTATCAAGCACCTTCTACATGGTGAAGGGTGCACATGCTACAGTCCAAGGAACCCTTACAATAATCAAACGATAGGTAGTGTTCCCTTCACAATGGCCACAATAGGCAGAATTCTAGGATGGCCCCCAAGACCCCATACTCTGGTGAATATTCCTTGCAGAATTCCTCTTGAATATGGGATGTCATTCCTGTAATTCCATTCATAATTGACTGACTTCAAGTTGTCAAATGGGAGGTGATCCTTGGTGGGCCTGGCCTCATCAGGTAAGCTCTTAAAAGAACGTAAAGCACCAGCGACTCTTCTGCTGTCCTTGTGGAAGCAAACTGTCATGCTGCAGAGAGGTGGCTTAGAGGTCCTTTTGGTTTACTTCCTAGCTCTCAAAAAATGTGCTGGAAAGATACGTTTTATAGGTATATTAGCTAATACAATAGCTTTCTATTGCAAAAGTAACACATTACTGTACTAACAACTCGGCAGTTTAAACTCAAAAATATTGTCTCACAGTTCTGCAGTTAGAAGTCTGAAATGGCTAAAATCAGTGCCAGCAGGCTGCATTCCTAAGACAGAATCTGTTTCCGTGCCCTTCCCAGCTTCTAGAAGCCACCCATGTTGCTTGGCTCCTGGATCTCTTCCATCTTCAAAGCCAGCAGTGTTGGAGTCCTTGCATCTTATCACTGTCCTTCTGTAGCATGCCTCCCTCTTCTCCTTTTAAGGACACTTATTACCTTGAACCTACCTAGGTAATTTAGGATAATCTTTCTATTTAAGGTCGTCTGATTAGCAGATCACACCGTCTGCAGCCTTCATTCCCTTTTGCCATATATCCCAGCACACAGGTTCCAGGGCATCTTTAAGTCATAGGTATCTTTGTGGATTCACTGTTCTGCCTAGCCCAGATGGTATCATAGCGTACCCACTTCTGCAAAGCAAAATCCTTAGGAATAATAACAAGATCTGCCTCGTTTACCAAAGTATAAATGATTGCCTTTAAAATGTGGGGCCAGGTAGGTAATTTGGGGCATCTTCATGAAGAGGATGTTTTGCAAGAAGGAAACTCCCAGCTTCCTAATAGCTCACTTACAATTTTAATTTCTTTCTAGTCTTCCTTTTGTCCTTCTCTAACGATGCAATGAGAGTGAGGTCCTCCTTAACAAATGCCACCGCTGCCCCTGTGCTTTGGACTGCTTTCCATGTCACCTCCTCAGGGACCTAACACCATAAAGTGTTCCCTTCTGCTGTATCTTCAACCTCAGTTCTACTTTCATCAACATTTTGAACATGCTCAGTTCTCTCCCATGTTAAATAAAGTCTTTATTCCTTTGCCCCGAATCATCCCTTCACTGGAGTGTCAAACACCCACCCTCAAGTTGCTTGAGGGAGTTATGGGAACCCACTATTTCTATTTCATCACTTTCCCTCAGCCCCTACTCTTGACAATCTGGCTTCTCTCATCACAAGGCTGACACCGTATTCATTAAACTCCCTGCTGCTAACATCTCAGTGCTGACACAATTTGTCCTTTAGGAGTCACACAACACCTCATTGTACTACTGTTGTAGTCAGGGGTTGCAAGGAGAACAATTACACACAGGACACAGAAGTTATAATATTACTTTTGAGGGTCACCTACAGTTAAATACAAGAAAGTGTAGGAAATCTGTCCGCAACACTAAAAACCTAGAAAATCCAGCCGAGGGCCTGGATCCTATAGCAATGTCCTGCATGAGTCCAGCTGAAGTCCTGGAGCCCATGACAGTGCCTCCCATGAGTCCAAGTGGAGGCCTAGAGCCCATGACAATGACTCATGCAAGTCTGTTTTATGGATCTGTGCAGGGAAGGCTCAAAGGTCAGTGGTAGAAACTAGAAAGTCTATGCCAGAGGGGTGAAGGATCTATGCCAGTAAATTGAGGGTTCTGCAGTGGAGCCAAGAAGTAACGCTTAAAATAAGGACCCCCTGTGCTTCCCCAAAAAATACCACAGCCATTATCAGCAACAATAAGGTCCCGAGCTCCCCCGAAATTGAGAACAGCCGAGTACATATCAGGAAGCCAGCGTGCCAACTTCTGGAGATTAAACAGCACACATCTTCCCCTCTGAAGCCAGGAAGTGATGCTCAATGTAAGGACCAGAGCTCTCCCAAAGTGAACCACAGTCACTCTCAGCGACAAGGTCCGCAGCTGCTCCAATGATAATGGCCAAAGTCACACTGGGGAGCCAGTCTGACAAGCTCCTCCAGGAGAACCAATGGCTCCAAACAGCAGCACTCAGGAGAACTCGTAACGCTATATACTCTTCCTCTCCACATCTCTTTTTATGCTGGCAACTTTCCTCAGGTGGGCCATCTGCACTCAGCAGCATGCTGATTTAATTCAGCTGGTGTTCAGTTGACCACCAGTTTTTAATCTGTAACAACCACCCTTCTCGGAGTAGTCTTTCCACTTGTTTCTACGGCCTCTCTTCTTTCTTGTCTCGCCTCTCAACTTGTGCCTAAGTTATTTTATAGGTTCCCCTTCCTTTACCTATTCATTGTCTAAAAGATTCCCTCATGTTTACTTAATTTTTCATTGTGGCAAAATATATAAAACATAAATTGTATCACTTCAATCCCTGAAGCATAAGGTTTAGCTCACTTTTCTTTTCATTTTATATATTTTCACTGAGTAGTATTCATTCCTGTGATTTTGCTTAATATAACACAGGTCTCCAACTCCCCCCTGCTAGTCTGTACTTCTTTCAGGCTCCCAATCCATTTACCATTACGTACTAAGTATTTTTACTTGCATACACTGAAGACATTTCAAACAGAACAAGTTTCAAATTGAAAGTATCTCCTCCTCAAAACCACTCACCTCCCTAACCTAACCACCAATCTCCTCCTCCTCTCCCATTTTTCTAGTCTCAGTGAATGCTTGCCTTCACCTCTGGTTGCTCAAATCAGAAACCAGTCACCCTGATTCCTCTCTGTACTCCCCACACCCAATTAATCACCATATCCTATTATTTCTATGCTCTTCATAATCCCTGCATTGGCTCACTTACCTTCATTTTCACTGTAAGTTTTAGGCCATTGTTGCTCACTCAGATTACTTAAAAAGCCTACAACTACCTTATCCTGTCTCTACCTTGCCCCACCCAATTCCTTCTCCATGGTGTGGCCAAAGTAATCTTCTGATTAGGACAACTTCCCACTAAAGCCCTCCAGTAATCTCCTGTGCCTCCTTCACATGCTATATATGGCACCTTCTTGTCTTTCTAATCTTCGGGATTTTTAAAAAAAATTGTTTGTTTGTTTTTGAGACAAGGTTTCACTATGTAGTTCAGACTGGTCTTGAACTCACTATGTAGTCTAGGCTGGCCTCGAACACATGGTGACCTTTTTGCCTCACCTTCCAATTGCTGGGATTACAGGCATGTGCCATCACACCCAGCTTGTCTTCTCAATCTTATATCTCAACTCTATTTCTCTTAACATTCTACAAACTACTCGCAATACCACCAATTGGTCATGTTCTCTCTTACCCCAAGGTTTTTCTATTTTCTGCTTTCTGCTTAAGTAATTCCTCCATATCCCTTATTTTAGCATGATAACTTCACTCACTTGGTTGCTATACTCTTTTAGGAAGTGTCCTTCAGTGTCTTCCCAACTGAACCAGGAGCTCTTCCATACATTCCTGTACCACCCAGGGGCACTAGCTCTTACATACACCAACTACACTTCACTGAGGCTTCCTGTTTCTTGTCTTCTGTCTCTGATGAACTGGAAATGCCATGGGATCAGGCCCCTTTCTGCTATAGCCCAGTGCCTCCTATGGTCAGAGGCATATTTAGTAATCTAAAGAAGCAACGTGCATACTTCCCTACAGAAAAAAACAAAGTCATTTCAGAGAGCATGGCCATGATACAGACTGAAGACGTTTTATCACCTAAGATGAAGATTCATATTGAGAGGCAACAAGAAAGGCTAGAAGGTTTCTGTCCAGGGTGAGAAAACACACAGACGCAAGTGGTTGGAAAGGTAAGTTCCGACTGGCTTTCAAGGACTTACCATACGAGAAGGTGTCTGGCATGGGGACCCCATGTCCAGCCAGCTCTTGGAATGTCCAGAATTTGTTGATGCAGTTTAAGATGCTTTGTGAGCTGTTGACCAAGCGACAGCCCAGCTTCTCCAAGTGCCTCAGGACAGTGATGTCGCTGTCCGACTGCACAGAGGGTGTGGACACCCGCACAATCACCACGTCTGGGAAGGTAGTGAGGGCCTTCTGGTTCAGCTGGAGGCCTGCAACCCAAGGACCAGAGTGAGTGCTGCGCTTGCCATTGTTTAGTCCCAAGTAACAGTTTCTAAGACACTCCTTAAGCCTGACCCTGGGAGAAACAGAGCCTCAAAAGCAGCCACCTGGATACTGCAGCGCATGTTACAAGAAAACACTATCGTCAACCCTGTTCTTTAAGCAAATGGGCAGAGCATGATCATGAGGAAACACACAGGAGCGGACAGAAAGGGGGAAAAGCAATAGATCAAGATTAACCTAAACTAGAAAAATCCACAGGAGAAAAGTATTCCAACACCTTCCTTCCACAAAGTACTATTATTACTTAGAAATATAGTGGTTTTGGAGGCTTAATAAAGAGGCAACGGTGTAGCCCACTTACGGAATCTCTACCATTATTTTATGACTTAACCTTAAGAAAGTCTAACTGGCATATTATGTAGCCATGTAAATGATTTTTATGACTACTATTATATATCAAATGTATAAATAAGCAAAAATGGACAACAGGATACAAAATTATAATTTCAACTATGTAAACAAATACAAGTTGGGAAATACTAAAGAGAAACACACCAGCATTTTAACAGTGGTCAATGGGATTACAGAGTAATTTCTTTCTTTTTTTGTACCAGGACTCGAACTCAGGACCTTGCGTTTGCCAGGCAGGTGCTGTGCAGCTAAGCTACATCTCCAGCTCAGGTAACTTTTTCTTTATATTTTATAATTTATTGTTGCCTGTATTTTTCAGAATTTCTTTAATTGCCTATTACCTTTATAAGAATAAGTCTACTATATTGAACTGGATGTTCAATATTAAAATTAATTGAAAGATAAAGCAATACATACAGTGAAAAGACTTGAAGCTATGTTACACCGGGATAACTGGAGTATTAGCTTGATGTGAAGACTCAGAGGACCCAGAGCATAGCCTTGAAGTTACTGAAGAACATCTGTTCTGAAGAATTACACGGCTTATCTTTAATGTCTCCAAGAGATGGAGCTAGCTGTGAAAACATTATTTTGTTTGTGCCTTTTCTAGTCCCTCGAACAGTGCCTCATGTATAGCAGGCACTTGATATTTGTGGAACTAAACAGAAACTACAGGGAGATTGTTTTGGGCTCAAAAAATGGGTACTCTTCCATCCCCGTAGATGGAATGGGGGCTGAGGCTCACTGACCACTTGAGGATGGCACAGAGGGAATGTAAAGACCAGAAGGACCCATGCAGCGTGGTTGGTGCTCCTCAACCCTGAAGTCACATGGCTTGTCTCACTCTCAATAGTTACCTGGTCATTAATGGCACCCCAGATCTGGGCGTGGAGTGGTGGAGATGACAGAAACAAGACATGGAAATGGTGGGACAGTCAGAAGTGTGTTCAAGGGATTCCTGGGGCTGCCTTGATGAACCTTAAAGAAGTTTCCAAAACACTCTGAAGAAACCCTTTAAAACATATCTTACAAGGTCCACAAGCACCTTCTATTTCATAAGTGATGCACTGTGCTACCGTGTAATTTCAAAAAAACAAAGGTGCTAAGGAAGTTATAAATTCTCCACCAAGGATGAGTAACATCAGAAACAATGCTTTAAAATTAGGAAAGGAGAAAAATAAACTCTACAAAAACAAAAATCACTTACAAAAATGACTATATGGCTCTAACATACACACTTCCCCTGTTCTCAGTGTTTCACTGATTAAAGAAGACAGGAGGAGGGTGTGTAGGTGCAATTATTACAATAAATTGTTTTCTGTACTCCTGTTAAGAAAGAGAACCCAAGGAAGTAGAATGTAACTCTCAGAGATAATATGTAGACAGCACCCAGGTTATCTTTGCTTTTCCATCAGAAAACAGGGTTGTTTATATACGCTTTTACTTTCTTTGCCACCTTTTGCCCTTGAGGAAAATAAAATGAATGAGGTGGGGAGTGAGCGCTGCACAGTATCCTCAAAGCTAGTAGAAGGAAGAAAGAAAAGTATCTAGGTTGATGAAAATGGTGAGTAAATACAGAACAGCAGGACAGCATTGCACAGTGAGATAATATAGGCAAAAATGTTTTGAAAATCATAAAATGCTATACACACGCAAGGCATTTGCATTATTATTACGCAGACATTCTACTAAGCAAGGTAGGACAATTTATGGAGAATCTTACTACCTAATGAGAAAAACAGCTTTGCAACAGAAAAGTGACCTAGAGAAGCAAGAAGCAGCAAAAACATCTGGCTTTCAAATCCCAACACAAGACTACAGACAAACAGACTTCTAAATGGGAAGGAAAGAATTCAGTCCATTTCTGGAAATACCAACCACAAGTGCACAGAGACAGCTCAGCCTCAACAAGCAGATTCACATACACCTAGGAAGTCTTACCAGGACTTCATTTCTCTTCTCCAAAGGTAAATCTTTGGGCCTGGCTCATTCCAACTGAAGCCCTTAATAAATGAAGAATGGAATGGGTTAAAGCGGAGCCAAAAAGGCTCAACCAAGCAGTTAGACAGGTTTTGTGTCTGACTATGCTGCTGTCCAGCTCTGTGCAGAGGACATGACGGGTTTTTATGCATCTGCAAAAGTAATTATAGCCAGCCCTGCATATTCATGGGCTCAACATCTGTGAATCCAATGAACTGCAGATAGGCAGTACTCAAAAAATAAATCTACATCTATACTGAACATGCACAATTTTGTTTTTACCCCTTTCCATAAACAATACAGTATAATAACTGTTTATGGGGCTGAAGGTATACTTCAGTGGTGGAACACTTGCTAGGCATGGGTAAAACCCTGGGTTCAATCCCCAGCACACACACACACACACACACACACACACAAAAAGACAACAAATATATAGCAAAATTACGTCATATTGGCTGTCGTAAGTAATTTGGAGAGAATTTGAAGTATACACATGGATGTTCATAGGTTATATGCAAATACTACATTATTTTATACAAGAGACTGAGCATCCTTGGATTTTGGTATGGAGGGAGGTCCTGGGACACCCTCTGCATAACATCTTTTTTGACATTCTTGCTCTGAGAAACTTCACATGCCCCTGCTCATTTCCCTTGCCTTTGCCATCACATTTCTGGAATGTAAACTTCTGGTAGAACAAGAGGTTGCCCTCACTGTGGCTTCAGTGGGAGCTGCAGTTGCAGCATACATAATCAAGAGATCAAGAATAATTTGGGTGTAAGGTTGGTCATTGGTAAATCTATCAATTCGGAGCCATTTAGTCACTTAAGCAATCTTGAGCGCTCTTTCTCTATCCCCATTAACATCTCTCAGGATGGGACCTAGCAAGCTTAATACATGATAGAGCTTACTAAACGTTTCGCCTTTCCCAGTGTTATGGTTCAGATCTGGCACTATGCTCACTGGTGGATTGATCTACTGACACATTCACAGCTGACTTGCTGTTGGGAGACGGGACCTGGTCAGAAGAGGCATGTTGCTGGGGGCATCATCTGGAAGGGTGCATCTACCTCCCCAGTTTCTCCTTTCTGTTTCCTGGTTGCTCTGACATGAGCAGCTTTCTTTCACCATCCCATTTCTACGTTGGAGCTAATGGATCACAGACTGTTACCATGAGCCAAAAGTAAATGTTTCCTCCTTTAAGCTGTGGATGCTGGGTATTTTATCCCAGTGACTTGGAAAGTAACTAAGATGCCCAGAATCCTTCACATTCCCACTATGATCTACAGGCTTCATGCCAAGAAAATGAAGAGCTGTACAGGACATGAGGAAGATGAGGCCCCAACTGGCTACAGTGAGAGGAAGGAAAGCCCTCAGCAATGCATGAGTGGCTCTTACCTTCAGGTAACAAAGGATTTCATGAGACTGGGCACCACTTTTACTTAGAGAGGTAGGGGAGAAGCTGAGCTACTTCTGGGATATTTGGGGGCCCCAAGACTCCTGAACCGGCCTCAATTTACTATGTTTAGCTTCAAACCATTAAAAAAAAAACTTGAAATGATCACTCTGTCCCAGATAGGTCAATAAGATAGCAGCAGAAAAAAGATCATCAGTCTCCAAACTAATTAGTACAATGACCAACAACCAACACAGTCTAAACTGTTTGAAACGAAAACAATTATTTTCTCCATTTTACTTTGGGGTGGGGGAACTGGGGATTGAAGCCAGAGCATTCACACTGAGCTATATCCCTATTACTTTTTTTCTTTTTTAAGCAAGAAAGGGTCTTGCTGAGTTGTCCAGGCTGGGCTCAAACCTGTGATCTTCCCGCCTTAGCTTACTAGAATGCCAAGATTACAGGTGTATGTCACCATGCCTGGGTTCCATCCTGCCAGTGTTTTGATTTTTTGAACTTTCTGTATTTGGAAATATTTTAATATATTAAAAATATAGCAAAGTTGGGTGCAGTGGGGTATGCCTGTAATCCCAGCATTTGGGAGGCTGAGGCAGGAGGATCACCATGAGTTCGAGGACAGCCTGGGCTACATAGTGAGTTCAAGGCTGGCCTGAACTGCATAGCCAGACCTTGTCTCAAAACAAAACAAAGCAAAACAACCCCCCAAAATACAATATAGCAAACTAGAGTAACTTTTCCCAATGATTAAATGTGTTTTTTAAAACCCACATATCAGGATAAAATAAACTCCACAAAACTAGACTTTTGCTTTTGTATGTGCAATAACAAAGAAATGCACTTTGTAATAAAGAGAAATAGCTTTAGTGTGAAATATGCAAATCATTACTGGACAGCAGAGTTCTAAAACTTAAAAAAACATTCTTAATCATTTATACTAATAGAGGGAAGCAGAAGCAGGGATAATAAAAGAAGCTATATATTCAGATTTGAATTCGGCTAGCATTTTTATTGAGCATCTTTAGGTACTCTGCTAAAAACTTTCACTTATATTATCTCATTTAAAAGCATCTTATAATCTGGATCGCTGGAACCGATTTGATTGTACATGCCTTGGCATTTATGTAAAGCTCGTATAATGGATCAGCATGCTTCCAACCTGCGCAAACGCATTACACTTTCGTGTGTGCACACATAAACATGCTTGGCATCACTAAACTGGTTCCCTGTATGCTAGGAAAAATGCCTTCATGTGTAAAGCAAGCCCTTTATATTTTTTATTTTGAGACAGGGTCTCTCCAATGTCCCAAGCAGCAAAAATAAGGAAGTAGCAGGGTGCAGTAAAAAGTGAACACACAGGAACATTGCTTATGGCACCTTGTAGGTCCATTATATTTTAACAGGATCATTTGTGGCTGGAAATGGAGCTCTGAAAGGGATCAGAAAGCAACAATACAAATAAAGTGGATGGTCCAGGTAGTGTTTTGGAATATCTTGCTGTGCAATGAAGCAGTTGCATGATCTAAACACAACTTGGCTAATCTCACTCTTCGGTTTTCCGTTTCTTTCTGCTTTCTCCCCAGCACGGCTCACAGGAAATTTTGTTTTATTTTGGTTTGCGTTCTGCAATACTTGGGGTTAAACCCAGGGGCTCTGCATTGAGCCATACCCCTAGCCCTTTGTATTTTTTATTTTGAGATAGGGTCTCTCCACATTTCCCAGGCGGCACTCAAACCCGCAATCCATAAGGAAGTTATTTTTATTCTTGGGTAGAGGCTGTTGCCACTGCTCCTTTCACTCCAAAGTTCTTTGGGAAGATGCCCAAAGAAATCTCACTTCCACCTCACTAAAATCCAGTTATTTATGCAGCTGCTTTCTTTTTCCACCTACTGCTATTTTGAAGTTATTTAATTCAATTCAACCTTACTGAGTGGTTGATATGAGTCAGACACACTGTTATACAGAACACAAAGATGCACTAGGCATCTCTGCTAACCCTCTGGGAGCTTATAGTCTCTTCATGGAGGCAGACAGACATGACTTAAATCATTCATTCATTTACTTACTCAATACATTTATTGTCTGATGTATTAATTCAGCAAATATTTAGTTAGCACCCACTTTGGGTCATTCCCAGTACTAGTTTGGGTTTCTCCAGAAGCACACACTCAGACCGCCATTTAAGTGCAAATAGCGTATTTGAATGAGGATTTCAGGAAACGCTGGAATGTGACAAATGAAGGATATGTTTCCAAGTGAGTTGCCACCTTCTGGGGCTGACTTTTGCTGAGGATTAGTACATACACACCCCTCACTGACCTCCCTGAGTACCAGGGAGTTAGTAAATTCATAACCAAGCTCAGCATTCGACTGAAACCCGCATGGGGGTGTGGCTTTAATTCGCTGGCTCTTCGGATGTGCTGTGCAGGTATGGACAGAGAGGGCGCCTGTGACCAGAGAAAGCCACCACACAGACAAGCAGATACTGGCGGTCATAAGTGGCCCCAGGGGAGTCAAGTGCCAGGGCCAAAGGGATGCATGAGGGTCACAACAGATAAGGCACAGGCATCATCTTAAGGAAATGGGGCTGGGAGAATGTGCATGAAACAAGGTCCCTGGGGTTCAAGAAGACACACTCCCAAATATAATGCAGAATGTGCAACTGTCATAATTGCGATTTCCAACCGCCATCTCCTATCCTTCCTTCCTTTGTCCCATTGGGAACCATCAGGCACGGATTCTTCCATCTTTTCATAGTATCCCCTCCCTTCCTACCCTCACATGCCTTTTTTTTTTTTTTTTCAGCACCGAGGAACTCATGAGCTCATGCTTGCCAGGCAGGCGCTTAGATCGCTGAGCTAGATCCCCGGCCCTTGTCTTTTTGAGACAGGGTCTCACTATGCCGTTCAGGCTGGCCTTGAGCTCACTTTGTAGCCCAGGCTGGTCTCAAACTCACAACGATTCTCCAGTCTCAGCCTCCCAAGGGCTGGGGTTACAGGTGTGAGCCACCATGCCCAGCTCTCACACGCCTTCTTAAACTCCACTGTTCAGCATCATGATCGCTCTCTTGCACTTGCCCTCAAATTCTTGAAACCGTTGCTTGCTTGACTAAACCACTACACTGGTCAGAACGACCCAATGCTTCACTTCCTTCCTGCGCACTCCTTCGCAGCGGGACACACCTGAAGAAAAGTGCATAAGCCTGGCTGTCTCAAGGGCACCCTTAATGGTACCTGGCAGTCACATTTTCCTGACCTATTCATGCAACCTTGACCCTACTTCATACCTTCTCTCCTCACTTCAAACTTTCACTACTTCTTTTCTCTTTTCATGCTCACTTTTATATGCAAAAAAAAAAAAAAAAGTCTAGCAATCAAAGAAGTCTGTAAGTTCCCAGCACGACATCCATCTACTGACTACTTCAGACTTACAGGTTATCTTCTCTCTACTCACACTGGCTGAACTGTCACAATACCTGTCCCTACTCCTAACTTACAACAATGTATCAATATATATAGTAGATCCCAGCTCCTCTCATCTTCTTAAGATACAGCTCAGGCCATTTATCTCTACGGCACCATCCATTTCTCCCTCTCTCCTGGGTCATCAACATCAGCATGCAAACATGTCATTATTTTTCCCTTCTTTAAGAAAAGCCTCTCACCCCATCTTCCCTTTGAGTTTTCATCTGTTTTGCCTGTTACAATAAAATTCCTAAGATTGTGTCTATTCACTATTTTTTATCATTTCACTAAAAGTGTCCTTATTACAATTAAAGTAGTTTTGTTTTTTGTTTTTTTTTTTCTTTTGGGTGGCACCAGGGATCGAACTCATGACTTCATGCTTGCCAGGCAGGCGCTTAGGTCACTGAGCTAAACCCCAGCCCTAAAATGTCCTTATTACAGTCACTAATGCTAAATACACATTGTTAAATCAGATCTCAATCCTCAGATGTCAGCAACACTTGACATTATCGGAGTACATCTTCCTGGTTGAACTGCTTTTTCCTCGTGGCTTCCAGGACACCACATGCTTCTTTCTCTCAGCTCTTTTCACTGTTTGTACCTCTTCCCCACAACTCAACCCCAGAATGCCCACAGCTCCATCCTGGGACCCTTCTTTTTTCTATTCATAATACATCACTCCCTTAAAGGTATACAAAGAGACTCCTACTTTACTACCTCTAAGCCAAGCCTTTCCCCAAATCCCAATCTACCAAAACTGCCTACGTAACATTTCTACTTGGACATTCACTGGGCATCCTAGACTGATTTCCGACACTTACCACCTGCCCAAACCTACTCCTTTCTCATCCTTTCCCTGTGAGCAGATGGCACATTTCATTCTTCCAGCTACCTAGGCCAAAACTTCTAGACTGGTCTTTCTGAACATCCAATATCTTATCCAGCAGGCAAATCCTGACAACGCTGTTTAAAACCAGTCACTCTTCACCTCCTTCCCTGAAGTCATTTTAGTCCAACAATCATCTCACTTGAATTATCACAGCAAACTTCTCTGGGACCTCCTTGCTCTGCCCTTACTCCACTGATCCATTCTCCTTGTAGTTGCCAATGTGACCCTGTGTGCTGCCATAATGCAGATCATATCACTTCTCTGCTGAAAACCCTCCAGGGGAGCCCCTGCTCAACCAGAATAAAAGCCAAAGGCTTCTGAGGGCCCTCAAGGCCCTATGTATCTTCTCACCTCCCTCTTACCTCTCAGTCTCCTCGCCAATGTTTGCCCCTTTGTTCACTCCGGCTGCCTCACTGGCCTCCTTGTTACTCCTTTGCACCTGACTCACTCTGCTGTCAGCTAAGTGGCCTGCATGCCCACCTCCCTCAGATCACCACAGAACACCACCTTGGGTGAAGACCACCCCACCCAGCCAACCTAACATTATAAACCACTCCCCAGCTCTTCCTCCTTAGCTTTTTTTCTTCCAAACAAATATACTATACTGTATTTTACTCACCTTATTTATATTCTACCTTACCCATCTAGACTCTCACCTCCCTGAGACAAGAGCACTCTGGCTCTTTTATTCTAGTACTACAATGTACCTTCCAAACAGTAGGCAGGCAATAGATACTTTTTGACAGAATGAATGAATGAATGAATGAATGACATAGTCATGAGGGTGAGGCCATACCCATGCTCCCTCTTGGTTACATCTCCAGTGCGTATCTCAGTGCCCTGCACAGAGCAGATGTTCAATAAGTATCTGTTAAATGAAGGAAATGCGTGGAATGAATGGATTTTTGTGAAGATTAGATTCATATTAAAGCATTTAATAGAAATAAAGGAATAAAAAATCAAGATGAACATAAATTTATCCTTTTGCATAGTGGAGTCTTAGGTTACGTTTTAACAGGGAAAGATCAAGTGAAAGTAGACCAATAATTTCAGACCATGTGTAGGTTGTATGAAAACATAAACCCAGATGAGTTTTCTCAGAGCAGTGGGCAAGGTGCCTGGGGGGAAGTGGCTACAGTGACTGAGGGTGGCAAGAATGTATTTGTGTAGGTGGGCTCAATGCTAGGAAGCAGAGTGAGGACTCATGGCTATGAGAGGATGACAAGGGCCTCTCCAAGTGGTGGTTGTACCCTGTGCCAGCAGGCAAAGCTAACAAATTTGGTGGAAATGTTATCGTAGTAACAACAGGTGGTTTGGAAACCTGTGAATGTCACTTTGATGTCTACAAACGATTCCAATTCACTGGTTTAGAACTCTACCCAACACAGTTAATGAAGTAGCCCTAAAAACTACTGATAAACACAGAAACTAAATATTCAACACTCCTTAGTCCTTAAGGTCAGCCGACAGACATAAATGCGGACCTCTGAGTTAAACGGTATCCCTGCATCACTCGTGAAATACTGTACAGTAGATGCTTCTGCCTATTTTCCAGCTTCTTTCTCCAGTGATGCTGCACAGTACTGTCACCAGGATCGCCAAGTGTTAGGCACACAGCTTTAACAGCAACTGAGGCTAGAGGCCTGGTTCAGTGATGGCAAGCCTTTTAGACCTTTCAGTGATAACAAACAGCCTGCTGTGGCATGTGTGCCAGAGATTCGCCACCACTTGCTAGCTCTATGCACAAAAGTTATCATGTGTTACCATTTAGATCTGCAATGCCTCCCAAAGTTCATGTGTTGAAAGGTTGGTGCCCAGCTGGTGGGACTACTGGGAGATGGTGACAGGGTCTGGTTGGAAAAGGTCACTGGGGGCAGGTTTTGGAGGGTATATTTTGTCCTTGGATTCCTCTCTTCCTCTTTCTCTGCTTTCTGGTCATCATGAAGTTGACATTTTTCCTCCACCAAACCCAAATAAAATCTGTCTTTATTTATGTTGATTTTCTCAGGTATTTTGTCACAACAACAGAAAGTTGATTAATACAGCATGGTACCCTTTCTTCTTGCATCAAGATGGGAGTCCATCCTCTATCTCCAAGGCCTTCTGTTGTCTTCTGGGAAGCAAATGTAAGATATCAACTCATACAAATTTATTTAGGATTCCTCTCTCCTAGTTCTCCTAAATCTTACCAAATGCTACAAGGAGCTAAGAAAAGGGATTTTACAGCATTGATTTAAAGAGGCTGACCTAGAAATTTTCATATTTGACTGAGGATGCAGCTCAGTGGTAGAGTGCTTGCCTAGCACATCTAAGGCTCTAGGTTTGATCCTCAGTACTGAAAAATAATAATAATTAACAATAATAATAATGATAGAAATTGCTATATGGTCACCAAGGTTTTTGCTCTTAAAAGAGAAAGAATGCTGAATCATTCTGCTAAGAGACACACTACAACACAACCTCATTTCCCAGCTCAGACTCATTTCATTTGTCTTGGTATCTGTCCCTGAGTTTGTGACTAGTTTCTGGAACCAGTTAATGATTCAGACCTGGGATAGTCAAAGAATTTAGTTCTTTTTTCTTTCTTTTTTTTTTGGTACTAGGGATCAAACTCACAACCTTGTGCTTGCCAGACAGGTGCTTGTGCCGCTGAGCTAAATCCCCAGCCCAAGAATTTAGTTCTTTCTACTCAATCTTCCCTCATTTCATGGGTCATCACAAAAATATTTACATATTCAATCAAGATCTCCCCAACACAGAGGCTAATTACAATAAAAGACTTCAAATTAGCCTTTAGGGCACTTCATTCGGTCAATCAACAAACATTAAATGAAGGTCTATCTAGCAGTTATGAAGCACACATTTGAGGGATCTCCGGTTATTCATTCAAAGACAAAAGGTATATAAACTTTGTACATAGATGAACTACAAAAAATATGATGTGTTACTTAAAAGGTATAGACAATGTTATTAGGCAGCAGTTGGAAAAGAGTGACTAGGGACAGGGAGTTCAAGAAAGACTTATTAGACACGAGTGACTTGTGCCAGAGTTGAAGGATGAATAAAAATACACCCTGTGTGGGCTGGGGCTTTAGCTCAGTAATGCGGTGCCTGCCTGGCAAGCATGAGGTCCTGAGTTTGATTCCCGGTATCAAAAGCAAAACAAAATAAAACCAACAACAAAAAAATCACATGAGAGAATGGGCATCGCAACCCGGGGGATTTTATTGCAAGGCCAGGAGTTGAAGAGTAACGTGGTGAAGTGAGTATAGCCTGATGCATGAGATAGAATGGAAGGGATGAGACAGAGTGTTCAGGCTACACGGATTGGGAAAAGATTTTTGCCAACTGTCCCTCAGACAAAGGACTTCTATCTAGAATGTACAAAGAATTGAAAAGAATCAGGTCCCCCAAATTCAAAGACCCAATCCAAAAATGGGCATCTGAGATGAATACATAATTCTCAGATGAAGAAAATACAAATGACAAATATATGAAAAAATGCTCAACAGCATTGGTCATTTGAGAAATGCAAATTAAAACAACACTGAGATTCCATCTCACCCCAGAAAGAATGGCTAACATCAAGAAATCAACCAATCACAAATGCTGGCGGGCTGTGGGGAAAAAGGAACCCTTCTCCACTGTTGGTGAGACTGTAGACTGGTACGGCCACTGTGGAAATCAATGTGGAGACTCCTTAAAAAACTATGATTAGAGGTTCCATTTGACCCAGCTATTCCCCTTCTGGGTATTTTCCCAGAAGAACTGAAAACATCACACCACGACAATAGATGTGCACCCATGTTTAATAGCTGCACACTTCATAATAGTTAGATCTTGGAAACAACCCAAATGCCCATCAACTGAGGAATGGATAAAAAAGATGTGGTATTTTTATACAATGGAGTATTACTCAACCATAAAGAACAATTAACTTTGAGGCTTTTCTAGGTAAATGGATACAACTAGAAACCATACTCATAAATGAAATAAATCAGACTTGCACGTGTAAACATCATATTGTCTTGCTAGTGTAAGAAACAAAGAGCAAATCAGACCCAAAGGTTATAATGGATATAGTAAAAGGGAAAGAAACTGCTCAAAGGGAAATTATACTGTTTGATCAATTTTGCATGCCTACATCTGGTAACCTGGGCAACTATTCTGAAGATAACAATTTGCAATATAACAACCATTGTTAAATTGTTATATCTTGGTTTGAAATCCGGTATCACTATTGTTTTTGTTGTTGCTGTTGTCATTTTGCTTTTGTTGTTTTTGTTTGCTTCTTGATTTTTCTTTTCCTTTAAAATAAAATTAAAAAAATAAATTAAATATTGTATAAAGTTAAAAGAAAGAAAGAAAGAAAGAAAGAAAGAAAGAAAGAAAGAAAGAAAAAGAGAAGAGAAGAGAAGAGAAGAGAAGAGAAGAGAAGAGAAGAGAAGAGAAGAGAAGAGAAGAGAAAGAAAAAGAAAAAGAGTGAGTTCAGGCCAGAGTCACTGAGTGCCAGGTCTAACTCCCATCCAGTACTATGTATCCAGTGACCCTTATTGGTGTTTGAAAGCGTTAACATGTAAAAAGAACCTAGACCTATGATGGACACAGAGCACCATATGGATCTCTTTTTTTTTTTTTTTTTGTGGCACCGGGGATTGAACTCACGACCTTGTGCTTGCCGGGCAGGCGCTTAGACCGCTGAGCTAGATCCCCAGCCCTTACCATATGGATCTCTAGGGTTGAGAATAATTAATATGTATTTGTTGGAGAATGAATGAAGAATTTGCAATTTCTAAAAAGGAAATAGAGATGGACACGATTTTCATTACACTATACACAGTAAGAAGCCAAGAGAGGGGATGTGTTCTGTAGAACTGCTTATCCCCTGAAAGTCATTCCTTCTCCCCACCCGAATTTATGTTGGGGAGAGCAGGTTACTAGAATAAAAATAATCACGAGAACTTGTATGTGGATAGCATTTTCAGTTTAAATATAGTCATATTTTAAAAATTTGCTATCTTTACAATTAAAACTTTTAATCTCTTGTTGGAAGAAGTCTATTGCCAGATAGCCAGATACAACCTGAAATTCAAATCCTTGGATGAGTGAATTTAAGCAACTGGCTGAAGTTACTGCCCACATGTACCGTTCCCAAACCAACTTCTACATTATACCCCTACGTTAATCTAAAGAAGAAAGGGACAGGAGCAAAGGCTCGAAGGCTTTGTCAAGGTGGTACCTTAATTTCCTCAACTATGAAATTCCTTTGCAAAGTCAGTGTCCCACTTCAGTTTAATTCAGTTCAATTCCACATCTATTGATAAAGACACTACGGATTGCAGGTACCTAAATTATACTCATCTCATATCAATGGACTGGGAATTCACAGATCAGTGTTTGGGTTGCCTTGTTTTACAATGCTGAGGGACTGACCCCAGGACAATCTGTACCCCTGGCACAAGATTAGGTTTTTAAACTACTGGGATGGTTAATCTTGACTGTCAACTTGATTGGCTTGAGAGACACCTAGATGAACAAGGTCCATTTCTCAGTGTGTCTGAGTGGATCATGGGGGCATGACTTTAAGGACTCATTCTCTGGCTCTTCCTCTGCTCTATGCTCCCTTGCTGCTTCAGCTAAGCAGCTTTGCTCTGTCATGCCCTTCCACCATGATGCTTTTATCTTGGAACCAGCCAACCATAGATTGAAACCTCAGAAATTATGAGCCAAAATAAACATCTCTTCCTTTAAGGATTTGTGTATGTTGGGTATTTTGTCCCAGCAATGGAAAGTTGACAATATAACTATTAACCAGTTGGGTGTCATTGGGGAAGTTACTTCATTCATTTGAGCACTGAAGTTCTTTATAAAATAAATGAATTAGAATGGATTATAACTCAAAGTCCCTCCCAAGGCTCATGTTCTATAATTTTCAAGTGGGAAACAGCATCAATCTCAGTATATAGATTCCTATATTAGAAAACCTGTGAATTTTTTCAGGGGAATAACAGCCTGACACATTGTCTAGGGTATTCTATAATGATTACAGAAGGAACTGGGAAATGGAGTTCATCTCTTTATTCATTCAAAATATTTATTGAGTTGGAAATGGTGATCACATAGGTTTGTCTTATGTGCTGTGATTTGTGCATTGGTACCTCAGAATTAACAAACAAGTAAAACTACATGAAAAATACCTATCTTCAATTTCTCCACTGACCAAGCAAATAGCTGTGCAGAATTTCTTGTTAAAAAGAAGGAATTCCCGGTTTGTGGACAGGTTGAAATACTTTCACACATTAATTTGACTCAATTTTAAGACACTAAACAAAAAGGTATAAGTGTTTTCTGCAGCACTAGATTTTAATTTTCACCCTTTCTAAGGCTGATTCTTCAAAATGAAGTTTTAAATACAGACAGCATCTTCCTACTTTTATGGAATTTGTGATGAGTTTGCAAAATAAACACGATGTGAAATTCTGGTTACTATACCTCAAAAAAAAAACTTACAAGTTGTAAAATAAAAATAAACAAGTAAACTCATCCTTAGGCAAGTAATGATATAAAAGATAAGCCAAATCTCAAGATTATCCTATTTAAATGTAGTACTGAAACACAGAATTTTCAGCCCGGAGTAACCTCAACCCTTACTTTCCTAAATGAGAAACTTGAAATTCAAAGACAAACTGACTTGCCCAAAGCAAAGCCAAGGTATTTTTTAATACCAAAACTGTAATAAGGATCCAGGTCTGCAAATTCCTTGTTCAGGAATACAGTTCTGCATTCGAATTGTGAGTTTCAGCAAATCAAGGATAGACAGAAGGTACATACTCCTTACATTTGAAAGACACTGCTTTAGATGAAACATAAAGCACCTGATGTCTGCAGTATATTTCTCCAACAGGACACACAATCTGACATCACATATAGGTTAGATAAACGTATATAGATAAAAGATCTACAACACATATATTCCAGTTAGAGATAGGTCATATTCCCAAGCCCCCTTGCAAGTAGCCTGTTTCAGAATTTGGAATCCCTTTCCTCTTGTCAAAGAAAAGTACTGTATGTGCCTATGTAAACAGATGTGGCTGAGATAATGGGGGACAGTATCCCAATAATCACCCTGAACTGGAACCAACTGGGACTCCCCATGAGTCCTGGACCCCATGAAGCTTCTGCAGAGCACTGGACACAACTAGCAAGCCATTGAGTGGGAGGTTCCTAAATCACAGATTCCTAAATCAGAGAAGGCTTAAGCAATAAGAATAACACAGAATATCTGAAAACATACTTCACCTTTTGAGGTCAGGGTCACAGATGATAACCATGTCTTACCCCTGAAAAACCTCTTGGATACAGCAGTGGAGTGATCAGTAAGGTCAGAACGATATGTACCTGAAACCTTGGCTTTTCTGGAATCAGAATTGAACACTTTTAAGAAAGAGGATGAGTTAAAGAAAACCTATCAAAGGTCTCTCGCACTTTGCACTCCAAAGGTAGCTTCCATCTTTTTCACATTTCCCCCATATGTAGGTTCCGAGTTTGGGAATAATATTCATTGTAGAGCACCACCGATGCATACTCGCCGCTGGAAAAGTTTTCAAAACAGCCAACATAATAGCAATTTTGTACATTTAGTGTGGGTTTCTTAAATTTCAGTGTAAACTGACGAAATATCCATGCAAGTAGAATTTGTAAATCTGGTGTCTGCAGCTTCATTTTCCTTGGACACCCGGGAGGCTTCAGGTGAACCGGGTCTCTCACTACAGCAAGTCCCCTAAGTAAATGAATAAATCACATCCTCAAACCCTGGCCTCCGGGCTGGCGGTGATGATTAACAGAGGCTATCAAGGTGAGGGGCTTTCTCCAGCCCCAGGAGAAGAGCGGCCGGCCGGCTGGCTCGCGGGGCCCGAAGGAGCCTCGGTCGAGGGAGGCTCTGGGGGACCCCGGCGCGCCTCCCCGCCCTCCCGGGGCCCGCCTCGCTCACCGAGGTGGCCGCCGACGACGGTGACGGCGAGCTGGTCCATGAACACCGCCCGGAAGCGCACGTCCTGCTCGGAGCAGCGCTGCCGGAGGGCGCGCAGAATCTGCACCTGCGGGTAATCCTCGCTGAGGCGCCTGTCCGTTAGGAGCCAGACCTGGGAGCACATGGCGGCCACGGCGGCGGCTCCCCGCGCGGCGCGGACCCTCGGCGCCCCGGGCCGCTCTCTCCGCAGGGCCGGTGTCGGGGCGGGCGCGCCGCTGCTCCGCTCCCGCCAGTGCGCCAGGCGCCTCTGCAGCCCTGACCCAGCGCGCGGCCGGGCCGCTCCGCGCCGCCGCCGACCGCCCAGCCAATCAGCGGCGGCGGTGGGCGCGGGCCGGCAGCGCGACCGGCTGCAGAGGCGCCCGGCGGGCGGCGCCCGTGGAGGGCGGGGGCTGGGCCTGCAGCGGCGAGCGGCAGCGGCGGGGCCGGGAGGAGCCCTCGGCCGTCGGGGTGAGCCTGGGGGCTGCGTCCCCGGCCTGGGCTGGACCCGCGGCTGGCGCGGGGGAGCGGGAGGAGCCTGGGCGGCGGCCCACCCGGCGACAAGGGTGTCAAGGACCCACTGCGCCCCAAAGGCGTCCCGAGCGCTCGGGGCGGGGTGGCGCGGGTAGTGCCTTCAGACCGCGAGAGAAGGCCGCGGGGACTTCCCAGAGGAGACTCCGAGGCCTGGCGAAGGTCACCCGCCTCGGTC
>RJWT010002751.1:0-39341 GCA_004365215.1 Cuniculus paca | reverse complement strand
ACATGTACTAATAAAGAAAATGATGCAGAAGAAAAAAGATTACAAATTATGTTCTTGTGAGCCTTTCAGGTACAGAAGACCATACACTTTAGAAAGCTAAATAACAATGAAAACTCACTTTCAGTTCATATGTTTTACTATGGGGAGAAAGTTGATAGGCATGTGCAAAAGCACTCATTTTCCAAGGTCTCTTCTCCTAGGTTTCCCAGAATCTCCCAGGCAGACTTTCTCCCAGAAGTTATAATCCGCAGGAAAGTCCCAAGATAGGGACAAACAGTCCACAGGCAGGAAATTCTCTTACTGGCGTTCTCCGAGGCCTTCCAGGTGACCCTTGACCACTCTGTGTCTCAATTATTGGCTGACTGAGGACAGTGGTATGGGCACTTGCTCACCCGACGGGGATGCTGTGGAAGCCAATTAACCATGGACAGCGTCGCTGGACATGGATGGGGGAGCACTATTCCGTAGTTGCAGAGCGTTATTACCACGATGTGAGCCGACAGTAGAAAGGGGAGGTTTAGCAAGGAAATTCATGGGTCTACCCTGCAGCAGCTTCTTGATAAATTGCCAATAAAGCCTCTTCAATTTATCTCATTCTGCCCACATGGCGACTTGTGCCTCACACTCTCCGCAGATGACAGAGAGGAAGAGCCAGAAAGGCAAGTCAGTTACAAAACACTGACAACAGGAAGGCAGGTGCCGCTGACCAGGTGAGTTTTAATTAGCCTTTGCAATTATATCCAGAATGCGGACTAGGGAAGTGACAGGGGGAGAGTTCGGTGTGAAGTTGGAGAGGAGAGGGTACATTTCAAAGACGACTTTAACCTGGAATCAGGGAAGCCAGGGCCCCAGGCAGTGACCTTCAGGATTTAAAGTGGTGCTCATCAGCTTCTTAAGGTGCCCGAGTGAGAGATGGGACTTCTCAGACAGGGCCGGTGCCTGGCTCCGTGTCAGGATTTTAGCAATGTGTGAAGCCCATTTGGGCCATACCAAAAGAACTGCCTTTGGAATGGAATTAAAAACTCACCAGAAGCACCACGGAGCTGCAAGTGTGTTAGTTTGCAGAGACAACCTGGAAAAATTAAAGACCGTCTTCATATGCAAGTCCCCACCTGGGGAACGGGGCGCAGCGCCAGCCCTGATGTGTTTATTGCTAGCTCCTTGTGCAGAGCAAAAAAGTCAACTTGCATAAGAAAATAAGATCTTTAAACGCTGAGAGATCCTAGACGACTGGGACGCAAAAACATCTGCTCAGAAATGCGATTCTGCTAGGGGACCAAGAAGGATATTCGAGGGTTTAAGCAAAAATCCACAAATCTAGGGTACTTCAGTGCACAAATACAAGCTGAAGGTGATGGGAGCTGGAGCAATCTTCTGGGTATGAGAGAAGGAGGAGGATTTGGGGAGCAGGTGGTGGGAATTTTCATCATTGTCTAACTGCCATGAACTCCTTTTGCCATTGTATGTTCCTCTTATACACTGGACATGGTGCTCAGTGGTTTAGCTACATTATCATGTTTAATTATTGAAACACTCCTGTAAGTTTAAAACTAAAATTATTCCCATTTTAGACGCAAGCAATTCAAGTCTCTGGCTTCAGGGAGGTTACAAAATCCTCTCACAAGCACAGACAGTAAGTGGTGAATCTGGAACTCGAAGCCTGGTGTTCTAACTCTGAAGCCTTTGTTTGATGATGACTATTATTATTGTTCCCCGAAACATCTGAGCAAGGAAAGAACTGTTGAAGTAAACCGAATTTAAATTTCTACCTAAACTTGCATCTCAGATTCAGTGGGATAAGCACTCTAAAAAAGCTATTGGAAAGGCTATACAGGAGGTTGGTGAAGGAAAGATAGATTTTTCAAGCTTAGGAAAATGAATGAAACGAGACGCTAGAGAATAGAGGCAGCGCAGATGCGCAGAGCTAACGGTTCATGCTTTTTTCGGGTGGTTGTTTGTTATTTTGCTGTCCGCATTTGGTGGTTGCTGTCTCATAAATCTTCATAGCGGTCTGTGACATAGGTAGTATTTTACTTACTTTACAAATGGGGAAAGTAAAGCAGAGAGATACAAGATAAAACATCACAGCCACAGCCAGAGCAGAATGGAAAAAAGCCAAGCTCTCTCTGCACATTGGAATTCGGGGCGTTAAGGTCCTTGCCCTTCAAGTTTCATCACAGCGCTGCCAGGAAGACAGACCAGGAACTGTGGGATCCTCAGGGTCCAGGGTTTGCAGTGCAGGGTGGGAAAGGATATTCTAGATAAAAGAAATGGTGCATCTGAAGGTGCGGAGGTGGAAAAGTGCGGTGATTTTTGGAAAAATTGCGTCTGACTTAGATGAATGTGAAGGGTCAGAAGAGGCCAGGAAGGAATAGATTTCAATTGGTGCATTTCCCTTTTTTTGAGAAGTAAGAGCTTTCTTTCTGCAAACAGCGAGAGTGACAGAAGGTGCTTTAGCTGAAGAGGCGATCAGTACGTACAGGGTGAATGGGCAGTAGGCAACCAAAAGCCACGGGTCGTCTCTCTTGACTCCATCCCTGGAGGTTCCAGAGAGCAAAAGGGAAATTGGGGAATCCACCAAAACTTAAAAAGCCAGCATGATGGTGATGACGATGACAATGATGATGATGATGTGGGCTTGAACCTTGTATGAATTCTGGATGGAGGAAGGCAGAATAATCAACACAGGCATCTTGATACGGAGCAGGGAAGCAATTTTCCACACACTATTTTCTCACCCTAACATTGCCTTGGAAAAATTACTAAATTACAAAGCAGAACAAAAGCAACAGGCCCAGTCCATGAGGCAAGGGCAGGGAAACTTGGGGTGAAGCTAACGTCTTCTGGGTGACAGCAGCTTTCTCAGGTGCAGCAGGCTGGGTGCTCTGGCAGTGCTCTCTGCCCTCTGGACATCCTCTTTGCACAGAGCACTCAGGGATCACAGCAAATGAGGTCACTGCTTCCAGCCAAAGGCAGAGGCATGGTAGACATGTAAGTAATTCCAGAGTCTTTCTGTTCCTAAATGTGCACCACACCACACACACACACACACACACACACACACACACACACACACACACATCCTGCACCCTTCATGTACCATTAGGGGATGCAGATGAACATCTGAGTTTCTGTAATTCCTTCCAAAATCTCTCAGGAAATAAGTTTACAGAGAAAACTAGAAAGATGTGTCCAGAGTACGATTGCTATGAAAGCCTACTGATGGCTAGATCTCTATCAAGTCAGAGCAAAGTTAATGTTTCCACAAGAATAGAGATTGAAAATAAATAAATATGCTGTATTTCCTCAAAGACATAAGGAAAAACATTAGATTTATGAAAACCTGAGAAATCATAGAAAAGATCTGCAGATGTTGAAGAAGAAAATTATATATTTGCATTAGGAACTGGCTTGAATAGCAAATAGATAACACCTTAAACGCCATCTTGGGAAAATTCTTTCAGAAAGAGAGATGGAAATATTAAATTAAGAGATGGAGTTGGAAGTTGCACTGGTCTTATAATGATGGTCCCAGAAAGAGAAAACTATGAAAAAAAATAGTTTAAAAATTGACCAGTAATATCAGTATTACTTTAGAAAAACTAATCATCAAACAGATTGACACTAAATCCATCTTCGTTTTTATGCATTTTAAATTAAATTAGACAATACTACACTTCCTCTAAATAATTCAGTGTATACAATTAGGTATATTTTCACATATATTACTATAAAGTTTACATACAGTGAGGGCACAAATCTATATATTTTCCAAGTTCTGACAAATGAATACACCTCTATAAGTCAAACCTCTATAATATTTCAGAACATTACCACCATCACAGAAATTTCTGCTTATGGTGCTTCCCAGGCCTTACTTCCCAGAAGTAATCATTCCTAAACTATCTTACATAGGAAATTATGAGTACAGTTTCACTCAGCCTCATCTTTGTTTCTTCTTAAAGGTAACCTTTATTCCATGATATGAATAGACTATTTCTCTGTTATTTATTTATCTCTATCTATCCACCCATTTTCCTGTTGGTGGATGACCCTTGTGGTTATATCCAGTTTGGGATTTCCTATTCAATTTTTAACAGTATTCTGGAAAGAGTGGAAGACTGAATGTTGTCACTGGTTTGTTTATTATATTAATGGGAATAAGTCAGATGCAAAAGACAGTTATTGCACATTGTGTCTCTCATGTGGAGGCTAAAGTTTTGGAATATGGAGTAGTGATTACAGGAGGCTGGGGAAGGTGAGGGATAGGGACATGGGGAGGATGTATAATGCATAGCCAAACACTCAGCTACACGGAGTAAGTTCTAGGGCTCCATTGTACAGTAGGGTGATTCTAGTCTACAGTAGCATATTATATATTTCAGAAATATCTAGAAGAGATAAGTTCAAGGACTCCATACATAAAGAAATGATAAAGAGATGGAAATCTTAATGCTCTGATTAGCTCAGTATGTATTTATACATGTATCAAAGTCATCTTGTAATCTCACAAACACACACAATTATTATGTATTAATCAAAAGTTCTTTTAAATTCTAAGGAGATGGAAATGGCAATTATCTTGATCTAATCATAGTGTACATGTATCCAATTATAATGGTACTCTGTAAATATGCACAATTAATAATAAATAAAAGTGAATTCTAATTTATTATTTTTTTCTTTTATATTTTTTCTTTTTGCGATCTAAGGAAGCTTTGCCTATTGCCAAGTAATTAAGGGATTCAGCTCTTACTTCTAAAATTTTTATGGTTTTATTTTGTATGACTGAGTCAATGATCTATCTATGTGCATTTCTCTGTGTGTGTATTTGTGTGTGTGTGCATGTGTGTGTATGTGTGATGTCAGATTCATCATGTCCAAGTTCAATTTTCCTTATGGATGTCTAGTTTTTCTAGCAAAATTTGTTGAAAATATTTCCCTTTATATTGGATTTTTTATAATATCTTGATCTAAAATCAAATGAACACATCAGTGTTTGTTTCTGAGCTCCCATTGATCTAATTATTAACCCTGAAAGTCATTACTATACTACATTTTCTTGATTACTTGACCTATGAATAAGCCTTACAACTGGATAGAGAAGGTCTTCTAATTTTGTTCTTCTTTTTCAAGATGTATGCATATTATTGGCCTTTTGCAATTACATGTAAATTTTAAGACCAGTATGGATTAACTTCTAAAAATTACCTCTAGGGATGTGAAATTTTATTGATCCAACATATTATTTTGTAGAATATTGTCAGCTTTAAAATACTGAATCTTCTAGTCTAACAATATAGCATACTTATCCACTGAAGTGTTTAACAATTTTACTCAGACATTTTCTGTATTTTAAAAAATAGAAATATAGAAAAACTTCAGCTTTAAACAGAAAGGAAATTTTGGTATATGCTACAATATAGCTGAACCTTAAAGTTATTATGCTAAATCAAATAAGTCAGTTATAAAAGGACAAATAGATGAATAGTAATAACAGCAAGATCATCTGATTGCAAAGCCAAGAATTTGATTCACACTTGAATATAGGGAGATAGCTGTTTACGGAAAGCAGAGATTTTTCTTCCTTTTTCTCACGTATATTTATGATAAAGTATAGGGCAGGGTCTTTAGTAGTAGCAGTATGTGTTTGCTGGAGTGCTCCAACGGGTAATAAAGAAGCTTCAATGAAATATTATTCAGGCTCATAAAGGAAGGAAATACTGACATGCTAGAACAGAGATAAACCTTGAGGACTGTATGCTAAATGAAATAAGCCAATCATAAAAGCACGAATATGGAATGATTCCACTTACATGAGGTGCTTAGAATAATCACATTGATAGAGACAGAAAATCAAACCATAGCTGCTGGGGCGGGCAGAGCGAAGGGTGGAAATGGGGAGTCAGTGTTTGATGGGGTTTGAGATGCTGAAAACTCTCGGGAGATGAATACTGGTGGTAGTTACACAGCAACATGAACACCCTGAATGTCAGTGAATGGGATACTCAAAGTGATTAAAATGAAAAATCTTATCCTACAAGGTACGTTTAAATGCAATTCAAAAACAGAGGTCTCAAACATTCCCCCTGCATTTTGGTGTGACTGCTAAGAAGTTCTGGGTCGGATGAATGATCTTGCTGTCGCTGCTCCTCACTGATTTGTTCTGTTCTGGCTGACTTTTTTGACTCAACATAATAACTACATGTTTTGGATTGTACTTTGATAGTAATTTCCATAATTTCAGTTTCCAATTGTTTGTTTCTAGCATTTAGAAAACAAAGGTTAATACTCAATGTAGTGACCTTGATTAATTTGCTTGTAAGCTCTACTAGTTATCAAATTATTTAGAATATTTCACATGAATAACAATGTTAAGAGCACATAGCAACTAGTCACATGGCTTTAATTTATTTTCCTAGTTGTCCTGCTTAATAACAACCTCAGCAAGCCGGGAATTCTTATGCCTGATATTAGATAAAAAAAGGTTTGATATGTTATGACTAAGAGGATAGCTGTAGGTATTTTGTAGATGTCATTTATCTTATCAGTTTAAGGATTCCTGGTTTAAAATTTTAATCACAAACAGGGCTATAGTCATCAAATATTTTTTCTTCATTAATTAAAAATATCATACAAATTTCACTCTTTAATTCTACTAATGTGGTGAATTAAATTAAAAAGTCATCACAACTTTGCAATCCTCAGATAAACCCTCTTTAGTTATGATGCGAAATCATTTTGATATAGTTCTGGATTTGACTTTCTGATATTTTGCTGAGTATTTTTGCATGCAGGTTTAAGAGGAATATTATGAGCTATAGTTTTATGTATTTGTCAACTTTGATTTTATAATTTCTTTGCTGAATTTTGGTATTGGGGCCTCAAAAAAAAAAGATTGCATGTATTCTCTTTCTCATTTCCCAAGAGATTTTATATAGTTGGTGATTCTTCCTTAAATGTTTAATAGCATCCAATAAAGAAACACCTATGCCAAAAGTTTTCTTCGTGTGAAGATTGTTGGCAAGAATTCAACTTCCTTAATAAATATAGGACTCCTGGCATTTTATGTTTTAGCTTGTGTCAGTTTTGACCAATTTTATTTTCACAGAATCTGCTTGTTTCAAACAGATTGTGACCTAAGGTTATTTCTAATGTTCTCTTATTCTATTAAAATGTGTAAGGTCTGCAGTGGTAATTCCTCTTTCATTACCTACATCAGCCCTTTGTGTTCACTCTTCTTTTTTTCTCCGTACAAATCCTGCAAGGAGTTTAACCACTTTCCTAATCTTTTGAAAGAATTTCCTTTTTACTTCATTAATTTTCCCCTTTATTTGTCTGCATTTTACTTCATTGACATTTGTCCCAATATTTAGTACAAATCTTCTTTATATTTATTTAGTTTTTTAAATTAAAAGCAATTGAGTTTAACTTTTTAGTTTCTAATGGAGACATTAATTTTAAAATAACTCAAAAATTCTGATATTGGTATTTTATTACTATTTGGGTCAAACTAATTCCTAGCTGAGCACGATGGCCCACACCTATAATTCAAGTTACCCAGGAGGTTGAAATAGGAGAATCCCAAGTTCAAGGCCAGCCTGAGTAGCTTAGCAAACCACTGTCTCAAAATAAAATAAAAATAAAAGTGTTAACTTTTACCTAGCATGCATGAAGCTCTGATTTTAATTCCCATGTCCAAAAAATTCTTTAGATTTTTCTTCTCCTTTATTTATTGACCTGTAAATTACATGCATTTAGAAGTATATTTAACTTTCAAATGTTTGGAGGGTCCTAGATTTTTATTTTCTACTTCAATTCCATAATCTAAGAACATAATTTTAGTAATTTTCATTATCTTTCAATCAAGATATTCTCTTTTTCGCCCATGCACTTGAAGACAGTGTGTATTCTGTCTATCTTTGGTGTCATGTCCCGTAAATGTCACTTATATCAAGGCAGTTGATAGTGTTTGTCATGGTATCCACATATATTTAATGATTTTTTGGCTGTTTTATTGGTTGCCAAGAGAGAAGGGTTAGTATTTCCAAACATCATTTGTAATTTTTAAATTTCTTCAATTATTAATTTTTGCTTTGCGTATCATGAAGCTCTTGTATCTAGTGAACACGCATTAGGACTGTGCATGTCCTCATGATAAACTGAGTTGCTGACCCTTATGAAGTGTGCCTCTTTATCTCTCGCTGTACCTTTGGTCTTGAAGTCTTTCTTTCACTGTATGTTAGTACAACCACCAACCCTTCTTTTTTTAGGAGACTAAACCATATTTTATTTATAATAGACACATCTAAAACATACTACTGAAGAAAAATTGAAAGCAAAAGAATGGAAATGTAGCATCAAGCAAATACTAAAAGAAAGTTGTTCAAGCCAAAAATTGCTAGGGATAAAGACAGATAACACTTAATAAAATGAAAAGAAAAGTTAATTACAAATGGTAATCCTAAATTTATATATACCAAATATCATAGCCCCAAAATACAGAAAATAAGATTAAATAGAATTTAAAAAGAAAGAGCAAATCCACAGTAATAGTGGGAGATCTCAATAGACTTTTAAAATAAGTATCATATTAAATACTAGTAAAGTTATAAAAGATTTGAACACAATTAGCAACTTTGATCTAACAGTTAATATAGAAACTTACACCTCATAGAATATATGTGTTCTTTCCAGGCACACAGAAAATGTTTATAAAAACTGACCAGTATAAAGAACTGTCTCAACAAATATAAATAGTATGTTTCAAACCTGCAAGTTTGCTGAAAACCTGGCAGGAAAATTAAAACTCATCACTTTTTTTTTATGGAAAAAAGTTACAACAAAATTCATATCAAAATAATAAGAGAATAACAATAGTTAATACATTACATGTTATTATCTTTAAAGTAGTTGGTCAGCGTACATGATATGAGCATAAAAATTTCTCCAATCGATATTAACACACTATTCTTCACACTATCATATATAGTACACAGAACTGTATTGTAAAACAGAAATATGTTTCAAATTTCACTTTCAATTGTCAAGCACATTTTATAGCAACTAATAAAAGCATGTCTCATAGTATTTTCCATTTCCAGTGCTTTTCATTTGCTTCAAAACACCTGAGTTTCTCTCAAGTCCAATATACCTGCAAGCCTAAGGAATTTCTTTTACCATCCTTTGTCATCTATGTTTGTGGTGTCAGTGTGAGCACAGAACTGCCTTATTTCATCATAAAATGCTTTTAGTTTGTCTTCATTCTTTTTTTATTTTGTTTGTCTTCATTCTTGAAGGTAATTTCCATGGGAGACTTATGATGTGACAGTTTTGCTTTTCTTTCAATTTTAAAGATGTTTTCCCACAGTCATACGGAATTCTCAGGGTCTGATGAGAATTCAGAGGTCTATGAATCCCCGCTTCCTTGGGAGTTATATGATGCTTTTCTCCAGCTACTTTTTAGTTTTGATTTCATCTTTAATTTTTAATACTTTGTAGATGGTATTACTAGACATGATTTTCTTCACAGCTGCTGTCCTGGGGTTCATCAAGCATCTTGAATCATATTTATATATTTGAACAAATTTGGAAAACTCCACAATCCACACTTGAGAATTTAATCAAAGGGGAAGATAGAGGATTAAACCTAGCGGCACTTAATAGATGCTCAGACATCATTTGCCAGAATCTTCAGGTATTTGGAAGTAAGGATGAAAGAAAAATCTAAGAACAGGAAGGCAGCTTACAAAGAGGAATCTACTAGCAATATCCAATAGCAGGCATATCTAGGGGGAAAGCAGGGTCTTTCCTCAGTTCCAGCACTCCTTACAGTTCAGTGTGGTAAATATGCCCTTTTAGGAAAGTACCTAACCCCAGAGGGGAGAGGCTGAGGGAAGAGGAAAGGAGCCAGTGAAATAGTGGCTGCGATCTACACCCAGGTAGCAGTGACCCATGCCCAGCTGAGCACTCATAGCCCAGTGTGCACCAGTCCCAGCTCCCATCCCACAGGGAGAAGGGGCCAGGTTACCAAGATATTCTGAGATTTGCAGGAGAGAATTCCCTCAGATTAGAGCATGAAGGAAGGCTGGGGCCAGAAAATCAATCAGAAGGTGGGAACTGAGCTGGGACTGGTGAGTCTAGGATAAAAGAAACAAGGGCTCCATTCCCCATAGGTCCACAAAAACAGGCAGGGTCACAGAGAGGCTGTGACTAGAGCGATCCCCAGAGTAGAGAAGAGATGCTGGAGCGGTGCCAGTGTGGGTGCATTCCCCTTCACTCCAAAATCTCTGCCATCCAGCCCACTGCAGCTTTCCAAATGCCAGAGCTCAGCACTCCATGGGATTCATCTCACAGGCCATGAGAGACTGAGGAGCTGAGGCTGGGTGAGCACACACCCACTGGCTCTTAGACTCTGGTGAGTTCCATGCAAAAAGGAAACTCCCACAGACCTCTCTGAGCTCCAGGAGCCCCTGCACTCAGGGCCAAAGAGAGAGAGAGATTCTGTGAGAGGCATGGCATGGACAGAGAGCTTGGGGAGGACACAGAGACATACGGAAGTAGTGGGACAAGGAGGAGTTGCATGGTGTGCCTATCTGCAGTAGCATGAAGGAAGTAGGTGTCAACAGTCATGGGCATTGCCACTAAGAGCTGGGAGCTGGGAACAGAGATCCACACCGCATCATGGAATCGGGAAGAGCATCTGACCAGTTCCGTTCTACCACTTCCACTCCCACCTCCACCCTCAATTAATCCGAGGACGTTGATCACAGCCACAAAACATCTGGAGCACAAAACATCTAGGAGCACAGTTGAAGTTTAGCAGAACACTGCCTGCTCAGCATGGACTGTCTACTTTTGCATGTCTCTGTGTGTCTTATTTTCTATTCTTTTTCTTTTATTTTTTTTATTGTTTTTATTCCCTTCCCTTTTTTTCTTTTTCTCTTTTTTCTATTGTTGGTCTCTTTTCATCACATAGACAGATAGAGATGTAGATATAGTGTCTGTTTCTGTGAAATAGACTTGTAATTAATTAGTGCTTTATTTTGGAAAGTAACTTTCATGACCATATTAGAGTAATCCCCATCATAAATGGTGTATGGAAAACCCAAACCCAAACTTTCTAACAGTTCTCTCATCAGTTCCTGCCCTCTTACAGCTTCCTCCTGATTCCAGTCATACTTCCCTTCTGCTGCTTTCTCTTCCCCACCCCCACAGAGAGCCTCTCAAACCTCCTTTCACCTCTCCATTCACCTAAGTCCTATCTCTTTCCTCACTTTCATTTGTTGTTATCCTTGTTTCCTTCTTCCATGATTTCCAAACTGTTTTCTTCCTAACTTCTTCCTTCGTCTGTGTTCTAGCGTCCTTGTCATCAGCACAAATCCATTGTCTTCCTGGGTTATTGAAAGGGAAACAAAGTGTGAAATTGTCAAAACAAGTTTTAAATTATAGGATTGATATAAGGATGGTTCTGCAGATGCTGGTATAAACTGATAACTGTTTTCTCCTTGCAAGACAGTGATTGAGAATGACATTTTACATTGAGTAGGGTGAGTAGAGGTATAAACACCAAAACATAACAAAACCCAAGGACGCATCCTGGGGAGCCAGCATCTAATGAAAGAGATCTCCACAGCAGTGAAAATTTTCTCCACTCTCATTAATCTTCAACCTGAAGCACAAAAAGAATACAAACACAGGAAAGCAAGGCAGTATGACACCGCCAAAAACACTTAACTTCCCCAAAGTGGCTCTCACTAGCACGGAAGTACAGGAAGTTACAGACAAAAGACTCAAAAACCAAATGGTTACAATATTGGAAGAGATCAAAGAAGAAACATTTAAACAAATTCATAAAATATTTAGCCAGCTTAAAAAGGATTTAAATAAGCAGATAAAGGATTTAACTGGTGAAATGCTCATTGAGCTGAAAGACAGAACCCATAAGCTGATTGAATTAAACAGAAAATACAAGATATAAATTGCCATTTCATTCTTTCTTTTGTTATGTCTGTTTACTGCTCCTCTGGTTTCTGAACTATTTTAGAAATTATGAAAAGTAAATCAAGCAGAAATCCATGATAGGAAAAATTCAGTCGAAAGCATGAGTAGCAGATTTGACCAATGTGAAGAGGACAGTGTCAGAGCGTAAAACAAGATTGATGTAGTAGATCACATTCTCAGTAATACCCTGAAAACAAGATGTTCTAGGACCTGAACCCAAAGATGCTAGATAAGTAAAAATAAAGCCAATCTCAGAATTTTAGGAATAAGAGAAAAATTAGACAATCACTCAAAAGACATAAAAATTTTATTTTCCAAAAGCATAACAGAAATTTTTCCAAATCTGAGAAAATCATCAATATTCAAGTACAAGAGGGATAGAGAACCCCAAATAGCCAGGGTCATAAAAGAACCACTCCACAACATATCCTAATCAAAATTCCAGAAATTCAAGACAATTTTAAAAGATGTTAGAAACAGCAGCAAACTATAAAGGCATGCCTGTGAGAATATCAGTGGATCTCTTAATAGAAGTCATAAAGTCCAAGGAGAGCTTGGAACAAAGTTTTTAAGTTGAAAAAAACAAACCAAACACACACACACACACACACACACACACACACACACACACACAAACCTGGCAACCCAAACTTCTACATCTTGCAAAATTTGCTTTCAAAATTGACAGAGAAAGAAAGACTTTCTATGACAAGGAAATCCTAAAGAAATACATAACCACTAAACCAGCACTGCAGAAATTATTTGAGGAAATCCTAGACAGAGACAAGAATGCCAACAAAATCAAAACACCGGAAGAAAAGTATACATTGAACTGAGAGAGTAGTTAAACAAAGGGGGGAAGAAAAAAAAGAATCAGCACTGTAAAAACAATGCAATGACAGAATTCAGCAAATACATTATAATAATAACTCTCAATATAAATAGTCTTCAGTCCCCGTTCAAAAGACACAGACTAGCACTTGGATGAAATGACAAAATCCAACCATACATTTCCTGCAAAATACAAATCTCATCCAAAAGGAAGGTGAAAGTGAAAGGACAGAAAATAATACTCCATGGAACCAGATCCCAGAAGCAAGCAGGAGTAGCTATTTTATATTCAAATACAGCAGACTTCAATTCAAAGCTGATCACAGAGACAAAAATGGCCACTATATTCTGGTAAAGGGAGTAACTCAACAGAAGGAGATAACAGTTGTAAATATATGTGCACCAGAAGTTGGCATAGAAAAAACTACTAGGCATAAAAGTAAAAACTTCTAGACACAAAATAAAAACTGCTAGACATAAAAGGACTGTGGTGGATTGACAACCGGTGGTCAATTTGTAACACCCAGCTGAACTGAATCAGTGTGGTGCTGGATGTGGATGGCCCATCTGAGGGTTGTTTTCAACAATATGAAAAGGAGAAATGGAAAAGAAGTAGTCTTGTTGGTTCTGCTGTTGCCATTGCTTCTCCTGGAGGAGACTGTCAAGCTTCTTTCCTGATATGAACTTGGCTGTTCTCACTGTCAGAGGAGCTTAGGACCCTGTTGTCACTGAGAATGATTGTGGTTCACTTTGAGGGAGCTCTGGCCTTTGCTTTGAGCATCACTCCCTGGCTCTGGAAGGGAAGATGGTGTGTTGTTCAGTCTCCTGGAGAGGCTTGTCATGCTGGCTTCCTGATATGAACTTGGCTGTTCTCATCATTGGAGGAGCTCGGGACCTTGTTGTCACTGAGGATGGCTGTAGTAGTTTTCAGGGGAGCTCTGGTCCTTACTTTGAGTGTCACTTCCTGGCTCCAGTGAAGATCCCTTGGCCTACTGGCAGAGATCCTTCACCCCACTGGCACAGACTTTCTAGCTTCTACTGCTGACCTTTGAACCTTCCCAGCACAGATCTGTGAAACACACTTGCATGAGACATTGCCATGGGATCCAGGCCCTCAGCTGGATTCTTTGAATCTTTAGTGTGTGGACAGATTTTCTGCACTTCTTTTGGTGTTTGACTCTTTGGTTAACTATTATAAAATAATTGTAAAAATTACGTGTCCTGTATTAGTTTTCCTTGCAAACCCTGACTACAGCAAGGACAGATGGACACCAGTAGAATCATAGTAAGAAACTTGAGTACACCACTGTCACAAATAGGCAATCACCCAGACCAAAAAATTAACAGAGATACATCACTGTTAAATCACACCATTCAACCAATGGACTCAACAGATAGCTACAATGTTTTCTTAGCAGCACATGAAACTTTTTCCAAAATCAATCATATTTTAGGTTATAAGAATGCTTAAATAAATACAAAAGAACTGAAATGATCCCTTGAGGATTATAGGGAAATGGAAATAGAAATCAACAGGAGAAGGAAGTATGGAAACACATTGGGTATTAAATAATACATTGTTGAATAATCCATGGGTAAAAGAAGAACTCAGGGAAGAAGTTCAAAAGTTCCTCAAATCAAATGGCAATGGAAGCACAAAGGAATGAAAACCTATGGAACACAATGAAAAGAGTTCTAAGCGGGGAGTTTATACCTCTGAAGGCATACAGTGCAATAATGTCATCCTGTCTTTGTTATTTTTTTGTTGCTGAGACAAAATACCTGACATCCAAAGTTAAAGGAGGAAAGGTTTATTCGGCTCACAGTTTATAGGCATTTCAGTCCATAATCGGCTTGGTTCTAAAGCAGGGTGGCATGGCAGACACATTACAGAGAAGAAACAATCATGGCATGCAGAAGGTAGCAAAGCAACAAGGGACAACTACAGCTCCTTCTAACCCCTATATGTTAGAAATTCAGGCTACTTAGGACAGATAGCACTCGCACCCTTAATTCTAATGCCCTTGATCCTTGCATTGCACCATGAATCAATCCCAGTGTCATACCCTCTAGATCCAGCCCTTTGAACAAAGCCCCAACTGTAACTGCATGAGACATCCAGACACAAGCCATAACAGATCCAAAATAACCTCAAGGTCATAGAAAAGCCAAATCTGAAACTAGTAGAATAAAAGAAATGATAAAGAACAGTTGAAATTCATGAAATTGAGGATAAAAACAATGCAAGGGATCAATGGTGCAAGAAGTTTTTTCTTTGAAAGGATAAGCAAGATTCATAACACTTAGCCAAACTTACCAAAGGAAGAAAAATAAAAGACCAACCTCAATGCAAATAGAAATAAAAAAGTTTAAATCATGATGGATACTGACAAAATCTAGAGGATTATAAGAAACTATTTCAAAAACTGGTTTTCCAATAAGCTGAAGAATTTATAAGAAATGGACAAATTCATAGACACATGAATTACAAAAATTGAACCAAGAAGATGTAAAACACTGAACAGATAATAACAGAGAATGCCATAGAAGCAGTAATAAAAATCATACCAACTAAGAAAAGTCTAGGATCTGATGAAATCACTATGGAATTCTACCAGAACTTCAGGGAAGTTCTAATGCCAAATATCCCTCAAACTCTTCCATGAAATTTTTAAAAAGGAGCACCACTAAACTTATTCCTGGAACCTAGCAACACCAAAGCCATACAAAGACTTAAGAGAAAAAGAAAGCTTCCTAAATGAACATAGATGCAAAAATCCTCAGCCAGACTTGGCTGACACAATGCAACAAATCATTAAAAAGATGCTGCATCATAACCAAGTTAGCTTTATTCCAAGGATGTCAGGATGGTTTGACATAAGTGAATCAATAAACACAATACATTACATAAACCGGAAGAAGGACAAAAATCACATGATCATTTCAATTGATGCAAAAAAAGACCTTTGACAAAAGTCTACATCTATATGTGACAAAAATCTGACAAAGACAAGTATAGAAGGACCTTATCTCAAGGTGATAAAAGCCATTAATAACAAACCCATTGCTGACATCATAAAATGGGGGAAAACTGAAAACATTCCCACTAAAATAAGGAATAAGACAAGGGTGCCCACTTTCACTGCTTTTGTCCAATACAGTACTCAAAATTTAAACTAGAGCAATTAGGCAAGGGAAAGAAATAAAAGGCATATGTACAGGAAAGGAGGAAGTCAAACTACCATTATTCATATGTAACTGATACTTTATATAGAAGACCCAAAAAATTCTGCCAGAAAACTCTTAGAACTACTAAACAAATTCAGCAAAGTAGCAGGATACAAAATCGATACACAAAAATCAATAGCATTCCTACACACTAAAAATAAGCCCATCAAGAAAGAAATCAGGAAACCAATCCTATTCACAGAAGTTTCAAAAAATGAAATATAGTACTTAGGAATTAATCTAAAAATGATAGTGAAAGGCCTCTATAATGAAAATTATAGTACTCTGAAAAAAGATATTGAAAAGGACACTAGAAAAGGGAAACACGTCTCCGTTCCTGGATAGGCAAAAATAGTATTATCAAAATGGCCGTATTACAAAAAAAGACATAGTTTTAATGCAATCATAACCAAAATACCAACAGTACTACCAAACAGTACTATGAAAATACCAGCCAGTACTACCATTCTTCATAACATACAAATCATACCAACAGTACCAACCAATGTACCAGTGCTATCAAAAGACCAACAGTACCACCATTCCTCACAGTACTATCTAGAAACAATCTTTAAATTTATATGAAACCAAAAGAGACCCAGAATTGCCAAAACAATCATAAGCAACAAGAGCAAAGCAGGAGACATCATAATCCCAGATTTCAAGTTATATTTTATGGAATCTGTGATAAAAACAGCATGGTGTCAGCACAGAAACAGACATGTACATTGATGGAATGAAACTGAGGATGCAGATACAACCCGTGGCACCTTCAGCCAGCTGACTGTGGACAAATATGCCAAAAACACATATACTGGAGAAAAATACAACTTCTTTAGGAAATGGCAGTGGCAAAACTGGTATCCACATGCAGAATTATGAATGTGGACCCATATCTGTCAACCTGCACCAAAATAAATTAAAAATGGATAGAAGATCTAGATATAAAAGTGGAAACACCAATAAGTAAAACTCTTACATAGGCGAGGACTTTATGAACAAAATTCCCAATTACGTAAGAATTAACACCAGCAATCATCAAATATGGTTTTATTAAATTAAAAGCCTTTAGCACAGCAAAGGAAACAATACAATGAAGGGACAACCTACAGAATAGGAAAAGAAAAATAACATTTGCCAGCTGCTGCTTGCACCTGATAGACCAGCATCTAGAATACATAAAGAATTCAAAAAATTAGAAACCGTAAGTAAAAGACCCACTCAAAAAAATGAGCAATTGAAATGAATAGACACTTCTCAGAAGAAGTACAAATTCTAATCAGTACAAGAAAACAAAAATTGAACATATTTTGCCATTAGAGAAGTGCAACTCAAAACCTCATTGAGATTCCATTTTACTCAAGAAAGAATTGTTGTCTGAATAAACAACACATGTAGAAGGAAAGAAACTTTCTGCATTGTTGATCAGAATGTGAACTAGTATAATTCCCAAAGAAATCTGTATGGAGATACCTCAAAAAAAATGTACAATTTCCATTAGATCCCACTATACCTTTCCTGGGTATTTGCTTGAAAGAGTTAAAGACACCATATTGCAGTGATACTCGCATACTCCCATTTATGTGTCACCCCTTGAACACAATCTGGTGAGTGAGACAGCGTTCTATTGCTATGGCAGAATATCTGAAAAAATCAGCGTAAAGGGGAAACATTTATTGTAGCTCATAGTTTCAGAATTCTGGTTCATATTCATCTAGTTCCATTGTTTTTAGACCTGTAGTGAGGCAGAAAATCCTGGCAGGGAGCACACGAAGGGTGAAGCTACTTACATCATAGCAACCAGGAAGCAAGAAGAGCTCACATTTATAACAAAACCCCCTCTCCCAAAACCTACTAAGCCGTGAATCCATAGATGGATTAATGGGTTAATCAACGGATTACATTGGATCTCTTGATGACCCAATCTCTTCTCTATGGCCCCGTCTGTCTACACTGCTGCATTGAGGATCAAGCCTTCAAAACACGAGCTTCTGGGGGACTTTTATGATCCAAATCACTATAGTGGCATCTGTGACTGTGGGGGTGTTAGCCAGAGGTATGTGTGAGAAGGATGTGCAGAGATAAGGGAAGTCTGGAGCCACAGCCCAGACATTCTGGAATACATGGTTAATTTAAAGGATAGACTATGGACAACAGTCCAAGCAGGATCAAACCTCATCGTCTTAGGGAGTGTATGCTCTGGCCCTGTTCCTCCCCAGACTCCAATCAATTACTTCGATTAGCTCTAAGGTCAGTCACATAGCAGACCACTCTGTCCTTTCCCTGTCCTTCCCCGTTCCTGCACAGATTTCCTGCTTTTGTCCTTTATCCTTCCTTCTTGGTTCTATCAATAAAAAGCCACAGAAGCTTCAGTTTGGGGCTGTTTCCCTGAGACTCTCTCACACAGAGGGGGTCAGTAAAGCTGTCCCTCTGGGCATCTTGGAGGTAAAACTGGACATTGACTACGATTAGTCTCTCATCCTTTGTGCTGCCACAGTCGAGAACCGCGACATGACATTCACAGTGTTGTGCAGCAATGACTTCCATCTGGTCCCAAAATAGTTTCATCTTCCTCATAATGGATCCCATACCCATGAGGCAGCCATTCCCCAGTCCCTCCTCACCTGGTCCCTGACAACCACTAACCTGCTGTCTCTCTCTTTTTTTTTTTATGGATTTATCTATTCTGGATATTTCACATAACTTAAAATTGTGCAACACATGGCTTTCTTTGGTCTGGCTTCTTTGGTTTAGCATAATATTTCTGAGGTTCATCTATTTTGCAGCATGTATTAGCACTTAATTCATGTGTATAGCAAAATAATATTCCTTTATTTAGCACATTTTGCTTGTCCTTTTATACACTGTTGAGTTGGGAGGGCACTTTATATATTGGGGATACTAAGCAGATATATGAATGTTGCAAGTGTTTCCTACCAGATGTCTTTTCATTTTCTTTGCTTAAATTTTGAAGTTTAACTTATCTTAGTGCTTGTTGTGTGGCTTCTGTGTCTTTAATTTTTTTCTCCGTTATATTTCTCTCATCTTTCACAGTTCCAATTACACATATTAGACTTTTGAGATTGTCCCACAGATTCCTGAAGTTCTCATTTCCTTAGATTTTCTCCTTTATCACTCCATTTGTTTTTTAAACACAATCAGTGGACTTTTTATTTTCCTTTACATCATCACACATATCTTTGAAGTCTATGTGTTCTAATTCTAGTCAGCCTTTGTAATTTCTTGAAGTCTTTTTATTCTCTTCAGTCTTTTTATTTTCTTGAAGATAGGTCACATTTTCTTAGTCCTTCAAATGTTAAGTAATTTTTCATCATATTCGAGAAGGTAGTATATTCTTTTATATTCCAGAGTAACCATTCTTTGTTTGTTTTTGTAAACAGTTAGCCTGGTTAAATTCAAGAACTATCTTTCAGTGGATAAAGATTTAATTCTTCACATTCATGTGGGATTCAATAGTTAGCCAGCTATTGAGGCAGAATTTATTTATAAAATGTGAAGCTTGCTCTCTCTTGTTCTTTATTTTTCCTTTTCCTGGATCCTTTTTTACTTTCCAACAGCTGTGATTTCATTGAACTCTGTCCAATAGTTCTTCAGATCATAAATTCTATTTTTTATTAGCGTTTTAGTCTTTAGCTACTTTCAGGCTAACAGCTGCAATAATGAACTATTTGCCTTATTATGTTTCCTACTTGCCAGTTTTGACTCTTCTCCAGAGCCTGCCTTCTCTTGCACATACTCTAATAAATTTTTGTACTTTTTGCAGTTTGAAGTTGCTATCCATAGAAGGTTAAGCCCTTTTGGGGTTTACTCCATCATATCAGAAAAAAATCACCTCATAAGTTTTTGAAAATCTTTTTATCACAGCCCTTACATTCAATTATAGATATGTATGCATTGTCCTGTCTTGCTGCTAGGACTTACGCTATTTGAACACAAAGACTCGGTCTTCTTTTATTCACTCTTTGTAGCATTCGATGAATTCCTTTCATAACTCTCTCTCGCTCTTCTGAGTAGTTTATCCATCGTGCAGACCCATCTTTACCTGACTAGAGGATTTGGTCTCTTGGAGACAGTTTATGTCTTTATGTTACTGAAATTTGAATGATTCACATAAGCCTGAATTTTTCAGCAGTCTCCTTTGCTGACATGTAGAGGAAGACTTCCTAAAATGAGACCTATAAAGACATGAAGACCTAAAAGAAGGAGAGAGGAGAAAGAGAAGATTCTGATGACACTTCAACCTCAAATGGGCTCCTGCTTACAGCCAATTTCATTTCTTTGACTGCCAAGTTATGAGAACCATAAATATTCATGAGAAAAGAATTAACATTCATTTTCTTATACTGACAATATCTACTATGCAAAATCCTCCATACTTGGAAAAATAACTACATATTGAAGAGATAACAAATGTTTAGATGATAAACAAATGAGTGGTGAAAGTAGATAAATGCCATAGTGGCAAGGGGCAGCCCATAAAGCAGCGTAGGTAGGCATCTAAGATTATCAAATGGATTGTTGACAGGAAAGTCAAACAGACTTAATTCATCCACCCATATCATGGAATCTGCAACTAAGTCACCGCCTTTTTTTAAATCTCCACAAACAGCTAGGCATGCAGTGAAATAGATGCTCAGATGTCTGGGTAGCCTTGTTGTAAATGTCCTCACCTTCAGTATAAGAGCCAAGCGGTGACATGAGTGTGTATTTTTTATTGCTTGTTCCTAAGTGTGCCATTTAGAAAAGAAAGCAATTTGGCAGCGCTCAGTGACCCTCTTCCCCAGTATCTCCACCTTGGCGTGCTCTTCTCTCTCTGTCAGACCTGTGAAAAGATGGTTGTTGCTGGCTGATGTGTTGCTCACAGCATGCAAAGCCTCACTCGCAGACTCTGCCTCCAGTATCATTTGCAGCACAGGGAGCTCCACAACCCGCTGAGTTTGTGAAGTTTTTTCCTTCCTTTCTCGCCAAGAATTCAATCTGTTTCTGGTTGCTGCAAACTAACAAAAGCTGTTGCTGTGTTATCACACTAAAAGATGAAGCCACATAGTCATATGCAGGCTTCCCTTTCCATTGTAAAATGTCACCCACTGATAGACCAAGCACTTAGCTACATCTGAGCGGTTGGCATGTCTGTTTCGCAGCACGGGGGCAGTATTAAGCACGTGCTGAACACCTAGTTGGAGGTGCCTCACCTAGTGTGCATCCTCCCAGTGATGACGGCAATGGTTTCCTGAGGCATTTCAACAGCTTTAATAAACAAAAGACAGAGTTTCAATAGCAGAAATGACAGAATCACAATTACACAAGGAAACGTGGGTGGAAAAATTGTCATAGTGATACGATGGATAGGCATTTCCCATATACAAGCCATAAGATTTTAAGAACAATTCATCAAAGATCTTAGAAGAAGACTGAAGGGTGAGAAGATGAGAATTCTAAAGGAAAACAAGTTAGCACAAAACAGATGAAAAAATGTTCAACTTAATAATCAAAGTAATATAAATTGGGAGATGCAATTACTTTCACCACAATACCAAGGATATGTGAACTGTTACTAGCATGAGTAAGTGAGATAGACGTGTTTTTAATCAGTAGGTGAGCATGCACATGCAGACTCTCTGGAGGAAAATAGTGAACAATTTTATTTTTGTCTCTATTCATGTATTTGTTCACTACAAAAAAAGAACTTCAAGTTGATTAAAAAGTTGTACAAATACAACAAGAGGAGTGTTGAAAAAGAAAGAAAGGAAAACAATGTTGGATGTTACAAAAAGCTGAAAATAAATATCTTGAAGATCCTCGTCAAACCTCTTAAGGCACCTACCAATCAATGAAACAAGGAACGCGATTGTGAGAAAACTTTTTCTTTTATATTTCACGGGAGTTTTTTCTTTAAATGTCATGCAGGTACATCCACAACACCAATGGAAATCACCCAGATGGAGTTTTGGAAATTCAGATACACATAGTCAGTCTCCCAGAGATACACAAAATACCTACTGCAACGTTTCTTCTCTCACTGTTATGACGTGAGACCATCTGTGTATGTATAAAGGGCACTGCATCCCCTTGTGTTGGAATCCTAAAGTTGTTCTGCGGTCATGTTGAAATTTAAGCATGTGTACCAGCAGGGTCTACCTAGATTGTGAATAGCCAAAGGGCTAGGACATTGTCCCTTAGCTTCAAACCTATAGTTCTCCAGTGTTTTCCGATGCTAGAGTTGGAATGCTAAGCTGTGTTTCTCCTTTGCCAGCTGACCTTCCTCAGGATGTACTCGTGGGCGTGCCGGGGAAGACAGAAAGGTGGGAAGAGGAAGAAGCTTGCTGCTCTCGTTCCTGTGTTGCTTCCTGTTCCCGCCTGCATGGAACACTCCAGCAACGGTTGTTTCATTCCATTTCGTGTCCACAGCTTGTGGCCAGAGTGCAATTTCCCCTAAGCCTAGAACCAGCCCCACTGCCCCTGGTCAGGAATGCAAATGCAAGCTTGTGCCAGTGTGAGACCCAAATCCACATGGTCCCTCCTCCGACCCCTGAGTTTGCTTAATTCCCAACCTCTTCCCTCTCTCTTCTCTGCAGCCCTGAAAATACAGTCACTGCCTTTGAAAATTCCAATGTCACTTCTTTATCTTGATATCTTGTATTAAATTCCTCCTGTAAAAGAACTCTGTTGACTGGACCTGGACAAATACAAAGGGGATGACAACAACCAGTACCATAAAACTGTGTGTGTTGTGTACTCTATTTCTCTAAACAAGTCTCTGTACAATTATATGTGCTATATAGGTAACATATGCACATATGCATTTTTTCTTAATGTTCTAAGCACATTATATGATACATAGTACATTCTCTATAAATATTGGCTATTTTGTTAATATCAAAATTTTGCCTTAAGAAATGACATTTTCATGTAGACAATTTTTGGTTGAATTTAGGTGAGCAGAATGCATCCTAACCCCAAACTTCAAGACTCCAAAAAAATGAAATATATCTGTGGAGGAGGTAGGACAGTCTACTGACATTTTCTGAAATATCAAAATATTTGAACAGAAATATCTTGTGTAATCTTTCTCTTTTGAAACTGATGGAATATAGTGGTTCATGATCTTGCTAGTCTAGGAGATATGTCGAGTAACAGGAGAAATGACTGTGCTCTGACCTCTGTTATGCACTAGCCAACTTCCAGTGTTATCCCTGGTACCCTTCCCACTAATCTAGTGAGTGCTTATTACTGTTCTTATCATATAGATGAGTCAACAAAGATTCCAAAGGGTTAGTTTGTTTTGGGTTAAATATGTTAGCAGAAACAGAGCTAGGATATGAAATGAGATTTGTATGTCTGAAAACATACACATCATTGCAAAGAAAACAGCAGGGTGAGTGCATGGGTATGTGGGAGTCTACAACAAACCTACAGGATAAAGAGTTCAAGCCCTCACAATGTTAAAGACCTCAGGATCCTATGCAAAACAAAATCCAGGAAGCCAGACCTAAGAAGAAACTTGCAGAGTTATACAGCCAGTCTTTGCTCAGATCAGACTTATAACTTGACATTGAACACTGGACCGTACTCTTCCCTCTAAAGCACTGTTGTCATGGAGCTAACACTGATGGTGCTCACTTGAAAAGGTGACTTAACTCCTGATGTGAAATCCTTCAGCTTCTATAAATTGTGAACTCTGTGGGATTTTAAAAATCATCTTCATCTACTAGAAGATGAAGCACATTATTTACCGGGGAAGTTTGGGGCACGTAGAAATAGAATGAGTTCTTCACAAAAAAAGAGAAGAAAAAGCTCAACTTACAGGCATGAAATGATGTTAGGAGGAGAGATGTGGTAAGAAGGGCTGTGAGAGCTGATTATTCTTTGGGTGCAAGAAAAAATGATCTGTCTTATAAAAACGCTTACCCTGAAAGATTTATATTAATCTTACTGATGTAAAGAAATTCCATACAGGTAAATGACACATGGCAATGTGCTGCACAATGCTCACAGGTGTTTCCATTTTCATGCAAGCATGCCAATGCAACGTGTGAGGAACTATTCCTAGTTAGAACTGGTTTGTTGCCCACTAGCACAAGTGCCACCTGTTCCCAGTTAATGCAAATTACCCACTTTATCAATTCTTAAGTGTTTACTCTTTCTTCAACCCCATTATGCACCGTATTAGTCATCACTAGGTTATACAATGGTAATAAATAAACCCACAATTGCAGAAGCTGAAAATCACAAAGGTCTTCTTTCTTGCTTGAAGTGTATTCCAGGCACAGCTGGCTCTCCAGGTTGATCTCCATATGGATGCCCAGTTTTCCAGGTTTCTTTAACCTCATGGGACCATCATGCAGACCCTCACTTCTCTGATTGCCACCCAGGAAATGTCAGACGAGACAGTCCAGCAGCCAGCAATGAAGCGCCACTGCCCTAAAGAAGACTTAGATAAAAAAGAAGAGCATAAGAAAATGATGGAAACCTTGAATGAACAATAGAAAGGAATTACAATGCATGAAACAGATTCAAAAAGATTTTCAGGAAATTAAGAAGTCGATTGAAAGCTGGCAAAACCACTTGAAACAGACTGAAGATAGACTTCCAGACCTTAAAGACAGGATTGCAGCTAGCAATTGCAAAAGGAAAGATTTTTTAAAAATATCAAGGAACCAGGAAATAATTCAATGACTGCAAGATGATGCAAAGGGAAATAATTTAAGAGTGATAGGCATCAATGAAGAAGCAGAGGTCAATACAAATGAAATAAAAATGCTATTTACAGAAATAATAGCGGAAAACTTCCCAAACATGAGAAAAGGATCTGGCATAAAGATAAGTGAGGCATATAGCACTCCAACTAGCCATAATCAAAGTAAATCTACACCCAGATATATAATAATCAAGATCCCAGAAATTCAACACAGAAACAGAATACTGAAAGCTGCCAGAGAAAAGAAACAGATCACTTATAAAGGAAAACCAATCAGAATCACAGCAGAATTCTCAACACAAACCATCAAGTCAAGAAGAGTTTGGAGTGAAGTGTTTCAAATCCTGAAAGCAAACAACTTCCAACCCAGATTGATGTACCCTGCAAAACTATCTTTCAGAATTAATAGAAAAATAAGATACTTCCATGATAAAGAACAACTGAAGGAATTCATGACCACAAAACCAACCCTACAGAGTGCTAAAGGATACTCTAGAGAGAGATAAAGATGACCATGTTTCCAGGAACAGCAGCAAAGAAGGATTGATTGCCAAGCAAGATAGGCAATTGAATGAAGAGGAAAAGCAGAGGGCCAATAACAGGGGGATAGCATGGCAGAGGCAAACCAATGTATGCTGGTTGTAACCAGTAATGTAGATGGCCTCAATTCAGCAATAAAAAGAAATGCAGGGAGAGTGGATCAAGAAACAGGATCCATTAATATTCTGTATGTAAGAACACATTTAACATGAAAGAAAATTCATAGACTGAAAATCAAAAGGGAGAAAACTATTGATCCACGTGACAGAAGACCAGAAAAAAGCATGGATAATTAGCCCAGCAACTTCAGAATGGATGAGAAAGATATGGCATTTTCATACACTGGAAAGCTACCCTGCTACAAAGTAGGATAATCTTGAGGTTCCTTGGCGGCAACTGGAGATCGTGTTCATGGGTGAAACAGTTTGAACTCATATGGCTGAACACTAGTATAAAAAGCAGGAGTTAGTGGGATCCAAAAACACAACAGATATTATAAAAGTGATAGGGGAGAAAACACCTAGGAGAAGGTGGTAACCAATGTTAATTTCTTATTGTCTTGTCTTGAACTCTTGCAATGTTTTCACAATTTTGTTAGGTTTGGTTCTGTTCTGTCTTGTTTTGTTAGATTTTATGGTGTCAGATGGTATGGGCAGCTAGTTTGAACATAATGGGATGTATTATGGTAATCATGGCTGGTTTCCTATTATCTCATTCTGTAGTCCTATAATGCTTTCATTCTTCTGTTTAATTGGTTTTACTCTGTTCTGTTTTGTTTGATTTTATTATGTGTGATGGTATGCATAGCTATCTTGAAGAAAAAGAGACATTATAGTAACCATTGTCCATTTCCTGTTATCTGGTTTTAAAGTCCTGTAATGCTTTAATTCTTTTGTTTTCATTGGTTTTAATCTGTTTTCTTATTATTTGATTTCATTGTCTATGAGGGTATGGACAGCTATTTTGAAGAGAAGAAGAGACACTATGGAAGCCATTGTTGATTTCCTATTGTTTTGTTTTGAAGTTCCATAATGCTCTCATTCTATTGTTTTGATTGGTTTTATACTATTTTATTTTGTTGGATTGTATTGTGTGTGAAGGTATGAACAACTATTACAAAGAGAACTAGAGACCTTGTGGTAGCCACTGTTGATTTCCTGTTGTCTTGAGGTGGTGTGTTACTTGCATTGTTCTCTTCTGATTTGCTTTGTTCTGTTTTATATTGTTTTATTCTCTTTAAAATAAAAAAAAAGGAAAGGAAGCAGAGGGAAGGGGAACTAAACAGAAATTAAGACGTGTTAGGCATGTGAACCAACTCCTTATGATGAATGTGATCATTATGTGCTGAAAACGTGGACTGATGAAAATAAAAATTTAAAAAATACTGAAACTTGGCAGTGCCTACCCAGAGCACCCTACAGGAATCTCATTCACACTTTCATGAGCCCCATGGAAAGAGCTCTTGGAGAATATTTTCCTGTGAGAACCTAACTGACCTCAGTCAAACATTAAGATCTTGATCCCTGTAGTGAAAAATATACAACAATTGCTATTGCCAAAGGAAAATAAGAAGTTAGGCTGCACAGTCCGATTGCTGAATTACAACTCCATCACTTAATCAGTATGTAACTTGGAGAAAATTACTTAAATTTTCTGTTCTTCATTTTCTTACATTAAAATGGAGATAATATTAATTGGAGGTTGTCAAGTATGAAGAACCTAGGATTCAGTTTTACAAGACATGTAAAGAGATCAAAATAATACCTGGAACATGCTAGACAGTCAATGCTAATTTCTATTAGCTGCTTGTGTTCCTTAACACGTACTGTCACATTCTTCATTTGGAATATGGTGATAACTGCCACAATATTAACTTCCTTGTGGGAAGGGTGGTACCCAGCCTAAATGCTAAGCTCACTAACACCTTTCTGAACTTGGAGCAACTTAAATCATCTCAAAGATGCCGAAGACAAAGAAATCATCTAAAGGCTAGAGATGAACAGAGGTGGTTTGCAAAAGAAATATCATTCTAAAGATAAGAAAAGTAGTGTTATTCCTCATTGGGGAACAGGGTTGACTGTAGATTGGATCTCTACTCTAGAACAAACATACACATACTCATAGTCTGTCTTCCTCTTCTTTTCCTTCTCCCTCTCCTTCTGCCACTCCCTCTCTCCCTTCTTTTTCTCTCCCTGAAGGCTAGCGAGATTATCTTTCCCAGGGTTTGTCGCTTTACCGCTGAAGACCTCAAACGAGGGAAAAGTTACCTAAAGGACTTAAATGTAGAACTCAAGCAGTACATTTTCTTTTTTGTTATTCTTTTGAAAAGCTGGGGGGTTTGCCCGTTCTCCCAGTGTTGAGCCTTGAGCCGGTGGTAATGACCTTTCTTGAATTGTGGTCACCTGTGTCATCCACCTGATTTCCATTTTCAATACAAAGAGCTGAGTCATCATAAAGACTGAAAGGTCTGTCTGTATGTTTTTAGATTATGTGATTTCACAGCAGCTAGGGAAAAACATGGTCTAGAACAGAATAACACAATGAAGGTGAGAGTTGTGGAGATTTAGAAGAATACTTAAAGGGAATTACTTAGTAGAAAGGGCGAAGGCTGATTAATCATTGCAAATGTGTTTTCCTTTTATGAGAGAAAAAGTAGCATTGATTGAATTTCTAATACATTTCAGGTGCTGTGCTGTGGGCTGCACATATATTTTTTTCCTGTTATCACATGAGGATCTTAGTTAACAAATGAGAAATAGAGGCTGACAGTGGCTTAATTACTTACCTGAGATTAATCAGGCTCCACACAGTAGAGACATAACTTAGTCGACTAAACGGGTGATTAATCCTGAAAAACTATATTTGATAATAAAGCTACATTACTTCAGAAAAATTTGTTGCTTCTTGGTATATATTGTAATAGCATTTGACATTTAGAAAACAAAGTAGAACAGAAAACTTCTTTTACACTGACATTTAAATTAGCCAGAAATGTATCACTAGGTAATATGAAGTCTGGAAAATATTTCTTAAATGTCATTTCATGATATAAAGATGTAAGTCTGCTTCCAGAACCCCAAGTCCTGAAATGACATTAAGGGCGTGGCAAGGGGGTGAGGGTGAATGTTGTCAAAGTTATTCCCAAGTGGTGATAAAGGACACTGCTTCAAATTGAAATTTTATTTATTTTTTTCCTCCCAGTGGTGGAGATAGATCTCAGGCCCTCTGCATTGAACTACTACATTGCCAACGGTCTTTTTTGGTTTTTGTTGTTGCTATCGTTGTTGTTATTGCTGCTGCTGCTGCTTTTTACTTTGAGACAAGGTCTCACTAAATTCCTCAGGCTGGGATTAAATTTGTGATTCTCCTGCCTCAGCATTCCAGAAGGCTTGGATTACAAGTGTGTGCCACCATGCCCGGTGGTAGTTTTAAAATTACTGTCTTTGGCTGCCTGCCTTTCTTTCTTTCTTCTTTCTTTCTTTCTTTCTTTCTTTCTTTCTTTCTTTCTTTCTTTCTTTCTTTCTTTCTTTCCTTCTTTCCTTCTTTCCTTCTTTCCTTCTTTCCTTCTTTCCTTCTTTCCTTCTTTCCTTCTTTCTTCCTTCCTTTCTTCAGTTTCTATTTTTTTATTAGTACATATTTGCAATACTCTTGTGGGGAGTTGGTTCATTTGCACAACACATCTTAATTCCTCTTTTCTTTCCCTTTCCCTCTCTTCCCTCTCCCCTCCTTATGTCTCTTGGTCCCCCTCCCTTTGGTGAAAGATCTACCTCCCTTTTTCCTGTTACCTTTCATTTTGTTCTTTGTTTATATGTTGGGTTTCTCATATAAAAGAAACCATTCGATATTTAAACTTTCATGTCTGATTTATTTCACTTAATGTTATGGCCTCATGTGCGTCCATTTTTCCTACAAATGACTCAAGTTTATCCCTCTTTATGGTAGAGTAGTACTCCATTGTGTATAAATATCACATTTTGTTTATCCATTCACCTGTTGATAGGCATACAGGCCACTTACAAGATTCAGCTGGTATGAATTGTGCTGCTATAAACAGGGATACACATGTATCACTGTAATATGTCACATTCTTTCTTGAATTTTTTCAATTCTATATGTACTCGTTAAACATATCACTTCAAGAAAAAAAAAACATTTCACCTATGTTTATATAAAATTTGATTTTTTTGCTTCTACCACATTCCCAAACTCCTGAATCGTAGAACAGAAGAAGGGGGTGACCCCCATGAGAGTGATTTCCTGCGTACTCTTATCAGGGGACTGTTTATACATGGAGTTCCACTTAACTGACATTTTCATTCATGAACCTTAATGCAGGCATCCCTTCTTACTTCGTTCTAAGATTAGCTGTGAACTCTGAGCCATGACCACCCTCTCGCCCACAGTTTCCCCTGTTCTTTCTGATCATAGAAGCAATTTTTGTCTTGGAATCATTTCAATGCATCAAAAACTGGTGGGCACTGTATACATGCCAGGCACTGGCTAGACACTGAGGATAAAAACATGAGCAAGACATCTGCAGACCCTTCTTAGAAGCTCACAGTCTCTGAGTAGAAAACTTGCCATGACGTCCTATGATAGTGTAGCAATAGAAAAAGACACAGAGGAAAAGAGAAGTGCTGGGATTATGGCAGACGGTCTTGAGACAGAGGAAACTTAAAAGAAAACCACAGACTATGAAATTAACAGCTGAGAAAATGAATGATTTGTGAAATGTGGGAGAAAAGGCTTAAATGTCTTCCCCTAAGGAAGGCCGAGAGCTTAAGGTCTGATGACTTCCACCTGGGAAAAATTTTAAAACTTTCAAATGAGTTAGGACTAATTTAATCACAACTTGAAGCAGTAGCAACAGAGAACATATTTTTATTTATAAAATCTTTCCCCAGACATTGATTTGGTGAAAGTGTGAAAAATCAAACAGATTTTCAACTTATAAAAGGAACAGCCCTTTGTAAGTGTTATTTTAATCGTGTAATTTGGCATCCATACCTGAGGAATAGCAGATGGACCTTCCAGGAGAGAGCGAGCCTTGCGGATACATTCTTTCTTCTTTTAAAATATTTTACAAATAAATATTAATAAATTCTAAAGAGACCATATAGCCACCAACAAAGATTCCCTTTCTCTTTCCCTTGGCTGGAGGATCCCTAAGCAAACTCATTAATTTCCTTTAACTCCCATGAAATAGCCACATTTCTGTATGCATTTCCTTTTTCAGCATTCTAGTTATGTATCTGCCCCAAGACTTTATTTCCATGAGAGAAATTTAAACTGTTTTCCAGAAGGAGAAGCTGGGAGTCAGAGGAAGACATGTGATGGAAAAGATGCTACACTATGAAGCTGTTCTAAGTCACACCAGCCTAAGTGTGAATCCCACCTTTGCCACTGGTTGATTAGTTAACCCTGAGCCACTTTCTTAATGAAACTTCCACCTGTGTGGCCAAATAACAAAATCTACCCCAGGGAGTAGTCATAAGACAAAAATAAGAAGTGCCAAAAATAGAATTTAGCACAGTACCTGGCATAAAACGTGTAACAAATGTTATTTTTCTTCTGTTATTTCAAAAGAGCCCAATGTTCAATTTGGTTATCTTTGGGTGAACAAATATCTCTAAAGTGGAAGGAACAACGGTTGTTCAACACTTGTCTTAGTCCCTTTGCCTGTTATGAGGACAAAACACCCAACACCTGCGACTTAAAGGGGGACAGGTTTATCTCAGCTCATACTTTTAGTTCAGAGTCAGCCAACTCCAAGACAGAGCCTTGGGGAAAGGGGCTAGGCAGAGGACAGCTGCTTACAGCATGGCGGACAGGAAGCAGAGAGGGAAGGGAGGAGATGGGGAGAGAGATTCACCTTTCCAGTTCATACCACCAGCAACTCGCCTCTTCCCACCATGCCCCACTCCTAACAACAAGTCCAGGATGGACACCAATAATCCAGTGGGCTTTCACAATTCCACCTTGGGGCAGAGGAGGCTTTAAGGGTACATCTACATATAAACCATGGCAACCCTCCACACACTTAGGTTCATTCCTCTCCCACCTGTCAAGACAGCTGCCATCATTTCCTGTAATGTAACTATTCACTGATTAATGAATGTTTTTCTGTTTAATTTGAATTGAACTAGGAAACACAGGTCTTGCTATATAAGCATGAAAGTCATTTTTTCTCAGATTAAAATTCTAAAAATGCCTGAGGAAACAAAATAACAATAACAAAAATACCTTGGCTAGAATCTCAAGATTGATGCGGAATGCCAGGATGTTTATCAAAGGGAGAGTCTACATCTGTAAATTTTGCATGAATAAAAATATTCATATAGTCAGATATATGACTTATGCAAAAATGTGGAGTCATCGGTGTAGAATTTTAGTATTTGAAGTCAGCTAAAAGAATATCAAGTCTAGTATCCGGACAGCTAAAATTCAGAAGAAAGGGTAATTTTCAGGAAAATTGAAATAAAACCAGTTAATGAACTACAGGACTCCCTTCCAAGTCCTGTGATACTCAGTCAATGAGCCTTTGGCCAGCCCAAGAATGGTTAAAACCCAATATAAAACCAGCATCCTGGAGGAGACAGAGGCAGATAGTGGGACAGGAGCTGTGTCTTTTAGGCTGAACCTGTAGCATACATACCCTGGAAACTCAAGCAAGCTGATATGGGTCTAGTTCCCCAGCCCAAATGGCTCTGCTATGACTGCAAATCAGAACTGGTAAGCTTGGCCATCCAAGCCTGCTCCTATTCCGATTGAGAAATGGATTCACCATACACTAGTTGGCAACTTTCTTGAGTCTGACGAGACAGAATCCTACACTGATGAGTTATATGAAGTGAGTTTACTACTTTCCAATAAGGACCAGCAGATCCCTAGGATCACGGTAAGCCAAACCACAATGTTCAGATGAGCTTCCCAGGCGATGGAAGCTTGTCTACGTGGAGTTCTCTTGCACCCCAGCTGAGGAATCCAAAGGCAGCGTGCCTGAGGTTCTACACCTCAGTGCCACAGGACCCACTGCGCTAACAACACATCGAAGGACACTGTTTTCAGGAGAGACTGGAACAGACCAGGCTGCTTCCCAGGGCCTCCTTTCTCAGGGTGCTGCTCTTCTAGCACATTCTACAACTTTTAAGAACTATAAAGGGGAAGGACTGAATTAAACCCAAGGTCACCCAGAGAGCTGTTCTGCATTTAGATAAACAACACGGGACCCAATCAGGAGGAGCCAAGCCCACAGCGGTAGCCTGAACAACAGCAGTGCCTGCTTGAGCAACTTTCCAAACAGAGAGAAAGCCTCTTTGTAGGAGGGAATGAAGCCGAAAGATTCCAGCAATGGCAAGTGAAAACAGTGACCAGCAGAGATAAAAGATGAGGCCAAGGTAGCTGACAGCATAGGCCACCTGGATCTCACCCTCTGGAAGGCCATTCACTGTGGACCTCCCACCAACGGTCAAGAAAGTACCTTTTCAGATTAAATGAGACTGTGATTGGTTATTATGTTTATAGACAGACATATTGCATTTGTCTGTTCCCTCCAGGAGGCCCTTACTAAGTGGAGTTTTATTAGCTCATTCTGGTCCAGCAGGAGGCCTCTTGATCAAACATCAGAAATCTTATTTTTTTCATAAAATATTTTTTTAAAATAAGCTATTCACTGCCTCTGGATTTTAGCATTGTAGACACTGGATGTCATATTCTTTTTTCTTTTTCAATTTTCATTTCACTAGTGCATGTTTGCCATACATGAAGTTTAAATTCAGCTTGGGTAGTGGGTACATGTATGTAGAAATCCCATATGACCCGACTATACTCCTTCTAAGTATCCTCCCAAAAGAGCTAAAGACATCGTATTATAGTGATACATGCATACCGATGTTTATATGAGGTTAATGCATTTTTACATGTGTTTATTTGCCATCTAGTTTCCCCTTTTGGAAAAATGTCTGTGCAGATCTTCTGCCCATTTTTATTGGATTGTTTGTTTTCTTTATTGAATTTTAAGAGTTCCTCACGTATTCTCCATACATGTTCTTTGTGCTATGTGTGAGCTGCCCGCCTGTGGCTTTTCAATGTCTTTCCTCAGAACTGCGAATTTTACATAGGAAAGACTCTGCAGAGGCAACTGAAGCTCATAGTCCATAAATTTAAAAAAGCATTAAAATGAAGAATTTCAAGATGAATCATAGTTTACAAGTTTAAATTACAGTTGTTGGCCCACCTTTTGTTATATAAGGCTTTATTTTTGAGAACAGATCTAATGATTGGTCACCCTTTGATAAGATCCATCCAGATCCTACTTTCTATGATTTCCAGTCTCAAAAGCAAAAAGCAAAAGATGACTGCAAAGCCATCTCACCACAAAGTTCTGCTGGACCTTTAAAGTTCTTTCCTAACTTTTGACAGATGTCTTTAAACCAAGTACAGAATTTAAGTGACTCCCTTTCATTTAATCTTTTCAGGGAGCTCAGCTTAGCTTTTGTACAGACAATAACTCCACTTCTTTGCATACTCACATTTTATTGGTTGTATAGTGATCATGTAACAAATGCGGTTGACATAATTAGTTTTGTGAATAAATACAGTGACTCTTTGGAGACACAAAACTTAATCAGTGTATAATGGTTCAAATCTAAAACGTCCCCTCAAACTTTTGTGTTCAGAGGTATGGCTGTTGAAAGATAATTGGATCATGATGGTAATATACTTGTCAGTGAATTAATCTCCTAGTGAATTCCATTGCTAAATGTACTGCTTGGTGGTAGGACCTGGCTGGAGGTGACCGCTGGGGCCATGATGTGGAAAGGGATGCTCTTGTCCCCAGCTCTGCCTCTTTCTCTCTCTCTCTCTCTCTTTTTTTTTTTTTGCTTCCTGGCTGCCATGATGTGAGCAGTTGTGTTCCCCTAGACCCTTCCACCAAGTTCCTTCTGCCTTAGAGTCTATTGACTATGGACTGAATTCTCAAAAGTCATGAGCCAAAATAAACCTTTTCTGTTTTAAATTGTGGGTATCAAATGTTTTGTCCCAGCAACTGAAATGTGATTAAAACAAATGATATCAGAAGCACAAGTGCAAAACAGCTGTCTCTGCACAGAGGAGCACACAGTACCAAGCGACAGACACTCATGCATTTTAGAGAGAGAGCGTGGGGAGGGAGGGGAGAATGGGAGAGTGTTGATTAATTCATGTGTGTGGCAAAGTGGAGGTCAGCTAAGAGAGATCTTATTGGACATTCTCTTATTTCTCACTCAGCGCCCTATCAGGCATGTATTAGGACCTTGATAGATGTTTATTAAAGAAAATAATTCTGTCAATATTTCTGGAATTTTTACTCTGAGTAGATAGAGCTTGTTCATTAAGCACTGAAGGGAAAACAAAGGGGCATAAATTTTTTCTGTGGCTTTCACTGAGCTTGTGAGCAGCAAAGGAGTGTATTAATTAAAACTTGCATTAGGCTGCCAGGAACAAAGAGCAGATACAACAGTATTTAAACAAAGTCGGTGTGTAGCCCCTCACATAACATGGAGACTCGGAGTTGAACAGTGCAGGTTAAGTGTAATCATCTTACGGTAACACTGAAGGGCAAGGCTCCTTCTCGCCTTCTACTTTGTCATCCTAGAGCCTGCTTCCTGCCTTCAAACTCACTTCTTGGGATGTGTTAGCCAGGATACTCCAGAGTAAAAGAACCAATAGACTGTGTGTGTAGATTTATTGTAAAGCATTGGAGGCTGAGACATTCCAAGTTCTGTAGTCAGCAAGTCCAGGAGAACCAACAACCAGGTGGCTTGAGATCTAAAAAGAGCTGATGGTTTATTCAAGCCCCAAGCTAGGAAAGGAATCATGTTCCAGCTCAGTGCAGTGAGACAGAAGGAATTCCCCTTCACTCTTGTTCAAGCAGCATCTCTCATGCTATTCAGACCTTCAACTGCTTAGATGAGGCTCACCCACACTGAGGAATATAATCTGCTCTACAAGTTACCAGGTCAAATGTTAATCCCATCCAGATATACCTTTGCTGACCCATCTAGAATAATGCCTGGCTAATGTCTCAGTGGTGCATGGCACAGGCAAGTTGATATATACAAGTAATTACCGTACTGATTAAGTTAGCTGCTAGAGGTCCAATCGTCAGTCATTTATCAGTGAATTCGCACCCTTGCCAAACCTTGGTCTATCTCTCATGTCGCTTTCTGTTTGCATGCCATTGACAATAGCCTAATTTCATGCAGCCAAACATTAAAAGGCCAAGCTAGTATCTTTTTTTAACTAGAATTATTGTCACCCAAATAAAACTTGGAATCTGTTACTCTTGAAAAAGAGCAATGTGATACTGAGGGGCTATCAGCAATCTCTTCCACAGGAAAATAGCTAAATTATGTGGAACTCCAAATTCTTCATGAGAACTCCAGACTGCCACACATAAAGCCATTTTAAAATAATTAAATGCTAAGTTAATGCAAAGGACATTTAATAGAGAATATCATCACCTCCCAGCGGAAAGCCAAGAATTAAAGGGCACAGAATAATAAAGAGTCCTAAGAACTTCATCATTGCTCTATGTGTTTCAAAAGCCTCTTTATTGGTGCAGAGCTTTCATACATTTTTCAATTAAAATGCTCAAGTGAAGAAGGCACTTTAATGAAGTGATTTGGAATACGAAGATGCCCATGCCATCCCATATTTCTCAGTTTCCCTGACAACCATGTCCCCCTGAAGTGTGATGTCTCTCTGTTTGTACCACAGGTGTGTGGCCCAGGAAACAGAATTCCAAAGCTCCTAAAGAAACAGCTAAGTGCTCCATTTGTTTCCTGTCCTTGCTTTAACAGCCCTCTTTGTTAATAAGCACTTTTTGATTCTTAACCTCTCTCAGCAGGCCTTGTTTCTCTGATCACTAATTATTGCTCCTCTTTGTGGTGACACGCTCAACCAACAGCTCAGTTTAGGATCCTGAAAAACTTGTGAAAATGAAACAACACCAGATTTTCTCACTGACATCATCCTGCCTCTAGTGACAGATCTGAAATGCTTTTGCATGTTAAATTTGGTGGAAAAAAAAAAAACAACTTTAGCTGTGTTCAAACTGTCAGAAATGCTGTAATGCTGTGGGGGGCCCTGACTTATAAGATGTGGCTTCATGTTTTGACAATTCTGGGATTTTTTTTTTCCTATCCCTCTAAAACTTGCCAGATTTAAAAACCAAAGGTGATACTAGAGGAAAAGGTTTTTCATCTTATCTTTGGATCCATCATTCCCACCCTCTGGGGCGCTCTTCTTTTGCTTTATTTTTGGGAAACACCCTTCCTTTCACCTTCTCTAGGCATTATATGACCAAAATTTATTGTTTCAATTTCAATTAATGTTGTTTTGACAGTCTCTTGACATTGCTTTATGGTTGAAGACACCGTGAGGTGTGGAAAGACCAGGGTTGTGGATTACTGTTCTCCATGTTCACAGAAAATAGAGTTATCTGTTTATGAGAACATTCAGCTAGATGAGAGAGGCAGGATTCTGAGGTTGCAGATTCTCCAAAAGGTATTCAAATTGGTTATTAACTCTGGCTTCTGAAAAAGGAAAGGTTGAGAAAGAAAATTGCAACCAATGAATAATGTTTGAAAGTCTTAGAAAACCTTGGGTGGAGAGATTTTTCATTTTTAAAGGAAAATATTGTTTCCATTTCCATGGCAATAATAAAAGAAAGGAAGAAAATAGTATCTTCAAGTCTTTTAAATTTGGGGGGTTAGATGGCAAGCAAATGTTTGCAATTTCAAGGATGTGTGGTGGAGTAAAGTGGTTTTCAAACTACCACTTGGTATACCTTAGATAAGTGATTATGTTAGGGAACTTGGAACAGAGGTTACCCTCTTGGCAGCTTGAAATAGGGTGCGGCTTTGAAGTAGAAAGAGAATGTACAAAAGAGTGAGTTGAGAAAATTTTACTACTCATTCTGCAGTTAACTGCTCAGTAATTATGGACAACTCAGTGGTTATCCAGTGAGAAGGTGACGGGGTGCTATGATCCTTTCAAGTACTAAATCTCATACTTTGGTGAATCTTATGGTCTCAGGTGTCTGTAGGGAAGATGAAAAGCAGAGCCCTTTAAATTCCAGGAATTACAACGATCTTGGATGAGAGCAGTTAGTCCTTCACTACACCTTCTGACATACAGTTAACGATCATGTGAGGGGAAAGAGAAACCTGGTGACGTAGATTTTATCCTGCCTCCGCATGACGGAATTATTGCGATGTTGGGGACAGATTTGCTCTTCCTACTTATCTCTATAGATATATAAAACTTTCATTTTTTGTGTTTCAAATGGGACATCGTTGAAGACAAGAAAAGAAAGGAGTTTATCTTGGAGCACAGTTGACAAAGTGTCCCATGCTTTCAGGTTCTGTGAACATCTGGTTAACATCCAAGTCCAAGTAGGGTAAGAACCAAGCACAAGCTGAGAACATTATTCTGTAAACGTCAGTGACCCCCAACCATAACAAAACAAAACAGGTAGAGACTTTTCCTACAGGCTGGGACCCTGCAGGACACAGATACACTGAATAGTTGCACTCTTTCATCAATACATTTATTCATTCCACCAACAAGTACTTGCTAAGTGTCAGGCTCCATGAAAGATAGTGGGGAAATGCAAAATGGAGGGAATCTTGAAGCGTTCTTACTTTATGGATGGATACAGTTTTCAGGCAGAGCAGCATTTCCAGTGCAGGGTTGGGGAGGTCCATGGTCTGGTGTAGTTGCACAGAAACAACATCCACAACCCAGCTTGCACTGAGTCAGATGAAGACGTCCTGCAGGGATGAGTATTTTAAAAGAGTCTTAAATTGAGCAAAAGTAACTATTGAAAGAGCCTGAGAAATTTAGGGGTAAGATTATACCAGGAAGAGAAAATGCATACAGGTGAGAAAATTGCCAGGCGTTGTGAGGTTCATCATGTAAGCCTTCCCACTGATTCACTCTCTGCTCACCCTTTGTGAACCAAAGTGAGGTTAAAATGGATCTGGTGAGTAAATGTGGGTTTCCTGGAGGATTGCTCTACCTCAGCAAGCAAGAAATTACCTTATCTTTCGTGCTTTGTCTGATGAATGAAAGGAGGAAGTCAAACACATTGAGCTGTCACAACTTCTGTTCTTTTTAAGTCTTACTTCTGACACACTTTTATTTAAAATCTAATCATATGGCTTTCCTGGTTTGATGTAGAATAACAAGGGCTTCATAAATCTGATTCTCTGGGTACATTCACTGCAGACCTATAAAACCTCCCACAATCTATGTTTTCTACATATCCAAGGAATGGGAAATACAATATTCTGAGTTTAAAACATGGGCAAGAAGGAAATTCTTATACAAATCTAGTTTAGGGAGAAAGAAATGGAAGAAGGTAGACACTAAAGAAATGGAAGGAAAGAAGAACAGAGACTTTATGAAAGACTGAATCCAAATAGAATTAATTATCTCAAAAAGTGAAACACAGCTATGAGATGGAAAGTACTTAGCACAAAGTTAAGGTCTGTTAGATCCCAGTGCTGGCTACCAGAAAATCAGATGGAAGGAATTTAAATGTGAACACAACCAAAGCAACAGCAGTCATGGAAAGCAACAAATGTGCATGTTGTTAGAGAGTTAGGTTTAGGGTTAGGGTTAAAGTTAGGTTAGGGTTAGGCTTAAGGAAAGAGGACACAGTCCTCAGTTATTTGGGATAAAAGAAATAATAGTAGAAACTGAAATTTCTGCATACATTTTTATTCTTACACTCTCTCTGTCACTCTGAATCACAAAGCAGAATGGAACAAATCCTGTACACACAAAAGTAATAGAACTAATTAAAGAAACTGCATTTAACGTCACTTGAAGAGGACAGTCTTGAGATAAGCAATTGAGTAAATGTCTCAAAACTTTCACTTTTATGTGCATATAACTGCTATGTTTGTTCCATACAATTAAACATTCAAAATAAACAAAAAAGTAGACAACATCTATGCAGTTAGTCCTGCAC
>RJWT010002750.1:0-39288 GCA_004365215.1 Cuniculus paca | reverse complement strand
TGATAAATTTATGTTTTGAAATAAAATTAAAAACTATTTTTTAGAAAGACTTGAAAACATTTTTCTTTCACTATTGAGTGCTAATTTTATTCGGAATGTGGACAAATATACCAGATCATTCAAGCAAGACATATAACTTATTTACATGTACTGTTATATAATATAAAGTTGAAATTTATTTTCTTAAGACAATCATTGTTAGGATCAATTTACATTAATGAAGTCCTTCATAAAAAGGATAAAAGATGACTTCATGATATCCTTTATATTAATAGTTTTTGATGAAAATTGTCTTTTTTTGTCAATTTAGTTTTGGAAATTTGGTAAATTGGGTTCTAATGATACTATTTAGATACACAAACTTTAGAGGTAAAACTTTCATCTTACTAAAAGCTGATTTTATGGTGTCAGAGAATCAGGATATCCTACTTAAACACTGGTTAGAAGTTAAACAGTTAAAGCATGGTGAGTAAGCAATAGTTAATCTTTAGACAGTGAAGTTTCATGCTTGAAATGAACAAATCGTAAGTTCAAAGTTTAGAACCTTGTAAAATTATATATATTAAATGTGGAGGTTTTTATTGACAAGGAAAGAAAACCTTTAATTACTTAAAACAAACTTGTTTAAGTGTTGCCGTGAAATAAGTGACATTGCAGCCACAACTACATCTTTCATCTCTAGGGTAGAAATGACTTGTGAGCTTCACAGAAGGAAGACTGATACATTTGTTCCAATGCGACTATCTTAAAAATACACCATCTTTCTCAAAATAAAAGCAGGAAAGAAAAACCAAGAACTGTTCAGTATATAGAGAAAAGCACAACTTTCTTCAGTTAGGCAAATGTTTCACAGAGTAAAAGGGGAAGAAACTCTTCACAGGAATAGACATTTTCACTTCTCTAAATATTTAATACTACTAATTACAGCCTAAGATAACAGGAATTACAAGAAAACAGAAGATGACCTAAAACTTATTTAAAGATATCTTTATCTCATCCAGAATTTGATCTAACCTTACCATTTAAATCCAGGTAACTGCAGGATTAACCTTTAATTGTCAAAAGTATCCAAGTTTAGTAGATGAATCACAGTGTGCTGTTGCCAGTAATTCTTTTTCAACACGCTGCAAAAACTCTCTTTACTTAACTCATTTTAAAAGGTGAGGGCTTTTAGGGAGATTTTAACATTTTCTTTAATGAAGATAATTGGGGGTGGGGGGAAATGAGCAGAAGAAACCTCCAAAGCACGTGACAATTATAGCAGAGAAAATTTTTGATTGAAAATAAACCACTGACAGGAACATTTGTGCGCAGAGCTCCCGTCAGGGCCTTGCTGCTTACCTGTGAGGAATCAGCAGTGTCCGCAGAGTCCAGGACCTTTCAAAGAACCTCTCAAGAACTCTTTGTAACTTGTATACCAGATCTTAGGGTAAAAGAGCAAAACAACTGCTCAGACTCCACCCTTGGGGAATTTGTGCGATAACTTTAGTTCCTCCCACTTTAGCTAATCTAAATCTCCAGACACACACACACGCACACACACACAAAGCAAAATGCTGCTCTTGCTCATTCATGATTTCAAGCAAAGGGTGCCTCTGCTGAAGGATCTTTCCCTCAAAGTACAAAAAAGGAAAGAAAAAAAAAAAAGATGGGGGAGATGGGGATTGTAGTTCAGTACTCCCTGCATTTAATCCCTAGCACTGCAAGAAAAGAAACAAGCAAAACAAAACAAAAGCAAACAAAACCTTTTCTAGTTTGTAAATCTAGACGCTAAGACAATCAAGACAAATAAGCCAAGTGAAAACTAACCTGGAAAACCACGTTATTGCAATTGTTCTAAGCCTATAAAGTCTATTGCTTTACCTATGTTACCTCTGCAGACTTAATGCTGAGCTTGATCATTTGAAGACAAACATTCTTTATCTATAACATTTTGGGCAAAGATTTTCAAAATTAGTAGTACTGATTGACATTGGACCTGAATGATTGAAACATTTATGTTTTGCTCAGAATCCAACACATGCTGGACAAAGGATTATTTAATTATTTCTGTAAGGTGTTCACTGTATGATCTTGAGCAATTTACTTCACTGTTGATGAGGTGCAGGCGTTTATGTATCAGAGGCACAAAAATACTTTCCCTTACAAGGTTATCAAGATAATGAAAGAATACACAAAAAAACCATTGTACCATAACACTTAAGTCAACCTGCAATGTGTTCTTCATTTTTTAAATTTAACTATACTAAAACCAGTGCCCTCCAGTCTCCAAGAGGAGGGGATAGAAAACATGTAATTCTCGTTAATACGAATAGCTGAGCACTGTAAAGAATATATATTTCATCTTATTAATCCTATTCTCACAATCTTAAAAAATAGAGAATTCTCATTTTATTGATGTGGAACAATAAAAATTCGAATGCAGTCACGGGTTTTCTATTTTGCTTTGCCTTGTGCTATCAGAACGTTGAAAGATTGGTTCCATCCTACCATGTGGAAATGAGCTGGGGAGGGTGGTAGGGGTTGTGTCATTTTTAGTAGGAATGTAACACTCTCTTGGTCAGTGACTATAGATACAAATAAAGGACTAAAGATAGAGGTCTACATATCAATGTCTTCTGTTCACGTTTCTTAAAAAATGTTTCAGTGATGTCATTAAAAATAAATCCATCAAACTGTCATTTTAGAAACTACTGTTGAACAAATAAAGATTAGTAGTATAATTATGTATCATAAAGGAGGGAAAAGAATATATATATATATTTTTTTTTTTCTCCTTTCCTCTATCCCAGTTGTTCTTTCCTTTTGAGCGGTTTCTTTCCCTTTCACTTTCACAGTATCTATTGTACATTTTGCCTCTTACTGCTTTGTGCTTTCATTGTTTGATCGGTTTTTGTTACTTTTTGTATACAGATGGCCCCCCAAGCCTCATGTAGTCAGGGAAGTGGCTGAATCTAGCGTTTGTGATTGACTCCTTGTCTAGCGCTGGGATTGGCGGTGTGAGCTCTGCACCCGCCCAGGGGTGGAGCCGACAGACAATGTAAGGTCGGAATGGGGGCGGGTTCTTTCTTTTTGGCGCTGTTGGCTCTTGCCACTTGCAGACACCATTAAGGGCAGCACCTCAGCCACGCCGCCCTGCCTTGGAGCCAGCTAAGCATGGACTAAAAGCCCCAAAACTGTAAGAAATAAACCTTTCCTTCCTTCACTTTGGGTGTCAGGTATTTTGTCCCAGCAACGATCAAAAAGTAACCAAGACATTTTTTCATGCCTGTAACTTGTAATCTGAGCAACTACTTTGAATATAATAATATATAAAACATTAACCATTGTTAATCTATTAGTTTGTTTTGAAATTGTATCATTGTTTTTATTCTTTTTTTCATTTTAAAATAAAAAATAAACTATTGTTTAACATTATTGCTTTTGAAATAGTTGCTTGGAAGTCTAATCTACAGTACTGTTTCTGATAATTTGTGAATTTCTATCTCTGATTCTCATTAAATTTGATGATTTTGCTAATTTAAGAGATGTGTCAAGTATATTATATGTACCAGTCACAATCTGAAATGGTGAGGACAAGATGGGCAGTAAAAATCTTTATTATGATCAAAGTTCTTAAAAATATAAAGGAATTCCCCTTCCAATTGAGGTAAGAAAAATTAAGATCCACTTTGGAGTCATCTGTGAAGGTACAAAAATTTTTAATGTTCTTTTTAAAAAGAAAAAAACCAGTGAATTTTCATTCCTTCTTTTTTTTGGAAACAGAAAAAAAATGTCGTTGGGATAAATTATGCCAATACATACTCTCCTATTAATTTTCACTAATGTTATCTCAGTTATAACTTGCTAGGTCTTTGAAAAATAGAAGCTGTGATTTTATCCTCAGAAGAAATTGCACATGAATGGAACTAAAATATCTATGGAATTGGTTAATTTCTATTTGTTTTAAAGATTTATTTCCTTTCATTAAGGCTGATAGGCATGGAAGGAACATTTTGTTTAATCCACGAACCCTACTCTTCAGGTCTGTCCACAGTACGTAGACTGGTCCCTAGCTATGACTTCACAGAACACTCCTTGGTGACCAGCCACTTTCTATTTGGTGCAATGTGTTTTCTTTTGCTAAGAATTCAGGGATCTGCTCCCAGCATGACTGTAACACTGTGATGCTAGATGTTCTGTTTGCTCAAATGAGTGACGAGGCAGAGACAGCTACAGCTTGGTGGCCAGTACATGTCCTCCTAATAAGAGTGGTCTCTAACAGTAGAATAATCTTAACTTTTGGAACAAGTTGGGAACTGATTTTAAAAAAAATAATGTACTCTCAATTTCACACCACCTTTTTCTTTTTTCTGATTGAATAAAAACCTTTTCAGGAGTTCAATTCTCACTTCCCTAGAAGAGAACTTAATCTGAGTCATTACTGGGACCCTCCCACCCTCTTCCACGGGTGAAGTTCCCACATGGCTTACACAGAGTTCTGTGGTCTCAGATGATGCAGACAGCTTCTTCTTTCTTCTCCCTTTACTGCTTGTCTTCTCTCCCCACCCTGCTAGTCACACCCCAATTCTTTCCCTTCCTCTTGGGGATAACTCGTGGGACATATCATGAGCTTTCTCAAATGCCAGGTCAGGAGGTTCTCCTCAAGCAGTTTCTATTCTGAAGCCAAGTAACACACAATCTTCTCTATATGAGGAGGGAAACTACAACTTCTCTCTGTACCCACAGAGGATTGGTTCCTGAATATCCACAGGTCTTAAAATTTCTGGATCCTTAAATCTTTTAAATTGTTTATGTAAAATGGCAGTTTTTGCATATAGCCTATCCATGTACTCCATATGTTATAGATCTGCTATAGATCACTTCTAGATTATAATAGTACCCATGACAATATAAACAATGTGAAATATTAGTTATTGAATAGTTGCAAGAGAAGAGTTTGTATGGATGCAGCTTTTTCTTAAATATTTTCTGTTCATGATTTGTGGTGTGGAGAAAGGGCCACATGAAGAACAGAAGGTATCCACATTACCTCTCCATGGCTTTGCCCGCTCCCCTTCCTTCTTCTGCTCCTCCCTTCACTGTCTGCTCTCCTCTGTTCTGCCTCCCTTCTATTCCTTCTATTCCTTACCTGCCCTTCTCTCCTCTTCTTTCCCCAATTCCCTCTCCTTGACTTACCCTCTTTCTTCCCTTCTCTCCTCCTCTCTTCACTTTTCCCCACCATTTTTTTTTCATTTCTTTCACTTTCTGTCCCTCCCTTACCCCTTCTACCCTGTTTCCTCTCCTTCACTTCTATTACAGGAAAACCAAAGCAAATTTATAGACTAATGAATCACTAGACTATCTTAAGACCATCTGTTCTTTCCTTTCTGTGAGATACGTATTTTATATATTAGAAATATTTACTTAGTAACACACAAGGACTTTCTTTATATTCTACAAGTAGTTTCTTCATTTTTTCTGAAGAAAATATAAATGCTTATTACAAACAAATGACATTTTACTAGCTAGTCGTTAAAATTTATTTCAAAATTAGAATTCCTAAGACAATTCACTTTTTATGACAATTCATTTCTCTAGATCAAAACTTCTCTCCTTATCAAGTTCACAAAAGCATTTAACACAATCTATACTTTGTGTTTTAACAGAGACATTTTATTGCTCATGTGTGTCTGTGTGTCAGTTTGCCCAAATATCTTAGTTTACATGAAGAACTGGAATTAATAAAGTAATATAATTTCCTCTGTATTAAAATAGTAAACAGATGGAGCTGTAGTTTCCAAATTTATTTTAAAATAAGCAAATGTCTTTAACATTGCTATCCATGTTTTATTTTGCTATTCCTGCTTTACTGAGTCATAATATTTGAATTTATACAACATAAATTAATTGGTAAATTACCATAAAATATTTTTAAACTTGCACTGAAGAGCAAGGGTTTGCTTTCAAGCAAATAATTTTGTAGTTATTGCTAAAGTTTGTTTGATAACAGCTTCACACAAATTAATATTGTCACAGCTATTATCACCCACTTGAAAGCTACATGTTCTCTGAGGTTCTTACAAATCACAGAAAACGAGGAATAACTTAAGCTTTATTGATGTCATTAACTACATTACAATACCATTGATATAATTATGACTCCTTGCAAAATAGGAACACACATTGCAAATTGCTTCAACATGAAGACAAAGCTTTTGTACACTAGGATTTGTTTCTGCAATACAATAATGATGTACCCTTCTTACTTTAACAGCTTACATCTCATAATTTTCTTTTAATATTTAAAGTCACTGTAAAAGAGAGAAGGGTAGATGTCTACAAATAACTCTTTAAGATCTTTTTCTGTCATTTTACATATCTTCCTGTGTTTGTCTGGAAAGCTGATTTCTAGTGTCACTAATAAATTCTTTTAAAGTACCCGTTATGGATGTGTCCTGTGTCTGTCTGTGCAACGACTTTGCTCATCATATGTAGCTTCCCAAAGTTGATGAATGATAGAAAATTCCTAAATTTTCTTCATCCCATACTCTAGATTTAGCCACACTGGAGTCAAAAACATGTAGTTAAGTTCCTAAGAGTCAAATGGAAATGCTTATTTTGAGAAGATCTTCTTTAGCAAAGAATAGCATTAATGAAGAGAAAGAACTAGGCAGACATGGAAAAAACACAAATGGACTTGGAAATTTAGCTTGTATATATACATGAAAATAGGATCCTACTCTTTAGAAATGTTTTTGTAAGCTGAGGGAAGAAAATGATTTTTTTAAAAGCAGAGCACAAATTTTCAAAATTGACCAAAAAAAGGATATTTTTTAAAGACTTTTTTCAGTTTTTCTTTCTCTTTTTTTTCAGTAAAGTGATCAATACCTTAGAAGATTGGAATTATGCTTATAGAATCTTCAAAAGGTACCATTAAGTTTCAAATCTTTTTTTACATGACCTCTAATTTTATTTCATTTATTTTGCATTTATTTTATTAATAAATACTAATTGTACAAATTAATAAGGTTCATTATGATGTTTCCATACAGGAATACAGCTTGCATTGTTCACATCCATCCACTCTTCTTCCTCCTTTACCCACTCATAGGCATCCTCCCCAGGCCCTCGTAGTTACTATTCTACATTAAGGGCAACTCTTTATTTTGTTGTTTGTTTTTCCCCACATACTATCTCAATGGGTACACAAAGCCCTCTTTGTCAGCATGTGAGCCAAGTCACCTCAACGTTACCTCAGCAGCTTAGCACCAGGTAACACCACACATAAGAGCCACGCACATGCTCAGAAAGGAGTAGCAGCACCAGACATTGATGTCATGAGGCACGTCTCAATAGTCACAACTTATCTGTGCTTTCCCACATTTGATCAGTGTTCTGACAAGGATATATGTATATAACGTATATATTTGCTTGGACAGATTGTGAGTTTTAATACTTTTTTATTAACACAAGAGTTTAGCTTTGAATTTTCTTATGAAAAATTGAAATTTAATATCTAAGACTTAGCAAAGAGATGTTCTAATTCAGAGACTGAGATTCTTTTAATGTTGTGCTGTCCCCTTGGCATATTTGAAACTGTAGCATCATGATTAGCTGTTCATGAAGCATGTATGAAAACAAGAGTAAAGATATATACATATATTTGCTTGGAGTGGCTGTGATTTTAGCAGAAGCCACCCCAAGGTGATAAATGCACTCAGATGCCTTTTTCAGAGCAGGCCAAAAGTTGATCAGTGGAACATCGCCCTCTTGTACTGGTGCTCAGCAAATACAAGACTAACCCCAGCTGAGAATCAGTCATTGATTGTTGATTCAGGGAATATCCAATTCTTTAGTGCTAACTAATAGTGTAGCTATTTTGGTATAGGAATAAATTTGTATCGGGTACTTCATGTTTTTTTATTTTTAATTTTGTGTTTTCATAGACTCCAAGTCTTGAACACCAAAAAAATTACTATAGCAAAAAAAGCAAAACGGAAAAGATTGTGGAAGAACATTCTAAGAGGCCTGGACATAGTCATTTGGAGTGATTGAATGCAATGGGAAAGTATTATGTGTTCTGTGTAATGAAAGTGTTGTATGCTACGTATCAAGTGTCAGACAATACTTTGACACCAAACACAAAAGTGTTGCTGAACTTGATGCAACTGAAAGGAAAGAGTTTCTTGAAGGGAAATTGAGGAAATATCATTCCCAGTATCTTAGTTTTTACAGCTATCTTTCTAAAACAAATCATCTGACAGCTACTAGTTTTCAAATTTCACTATGCATAGCAAAACATGGTAAGTCCTTCTATAATGGGGGTTTTATCAAAATGGCTGCATTATCTGGGAGTAATTCCCATTTTCATTATTTCCCAAATAAGGATAAAATTATTCAATCCATCTCTGACATGCTGCTTAGCAGAAATGCTCTTAAAGATCAAGCTGCACAGTGCAAGGAATGTTGCTCGGTAGCTCACCACTGACTGAGAAGGCAATCTGTTATTCCATGTGCTTGGATGAAAGCACAGATGTGAATAATCAGGCAAGGCGACAGGTACTTTTGTGTCATTCTGTTGATGACATCATGAGAGAAGAACTGGTGAAACTGGTGTTTTTGCATAGAAGAACACAAAGGATGGACATCTGCAATGCTGCGATGGAGGTTTTTTTGTCACGACATAAGACAGAAGAAGTGGTTTCAGTTACTACTGATGGGGAATTTCGCATAGTGAGGGCAACAGCTGGTTTCATACAGTGGTCTGTGCCAGGGAAAGCAGCAAAATGATATTCTCAAAGATGTCACAAAACTGGTCAATAGCATAAAAGCTTGTACTCTTAAATTGCGACAGTTTCAAGCATTTCTTGATGAAGTTTAGGTAGTGTGTAATGCTTTACTTTGGTACAATAATGTCTAGTGACAGCAGAGGATGAGTCCGGGAGAGGTTTGTAGCCTGCTTGGATGACATTAGGCTGTTATGAGTGAAAAGAGACAGGAATATCCACAACTCACTGATATGGCCTGACTTAACAACCTCGTGTACTTTACAGATTTTACCCTGTACTTCAGTGTACTGAACAAAAAAACCACAAAGTGTAAGGAAAACAGCAGAAAGGACGTTTTGTGATATCAAAACATTTCAGAGAAAACTACAGGATTTTGAAAGAGACCTTTAAAGTGGCAGATGAAATATTTTCAAAAATCTAACTGCACTTGGAAAATTCAACATTTGCAGATAATGCTACCAGTCATCAAGAAATCTACAAGGAATTTTCTAGCATCGCGACAGCTGCAAAGGAGAGTTTTAGCAACAGATTTTTACAGTTCTATAAGATATAGACAACCCTGTGTTTTTTTACTTCTCCAGATAAAACCAAACTTGAAGACCTTGATCTTTCCTGCTTAAACTGATTGGACTTTGGAAATGTGGAAGTAGAACTATTGGAATTTCAGGAAAGGTCAATCTGAAAAAATAAATTCTATGACCTGTGGGCAACACTTGAGAAGATAGTGAAGATAGCGAAGGGAGGACAAAGGACAGCACAGTTGGTAGTTCGAAAAACGAAATCTGTAAAGTGTGGAATTCTCTGACAAATAATTTTAAATCAATGAAAGCACTTGGGATTGCTTTTCTTACTTTGTTTGGGTCATGGTATGCTCGTGAGCTGCTGTTTTCAGCTTTGAGTTATATGAAATGTAATACAAGAGGGTTACATGTGTTACTTTCAAACTAACAAAGCATGATCCAAGGGTTGACAAATTATCAGTAAGGATACAACAGCAAAGATCACATTAATTGTGCAAAAGCACACCAAATACAAACTTTTACCTTTCAGTCAAAAGATGTTGGTGTCACTGAAATTTCTGTTATTGTATTTTTCTTTTAAGACAAAAGATTTTAATATGTAGGTTGTTTTTTCTAAACTAAAATCTCAGTATTTAGATTTAATTGCAGTATTGGAACTTTGTGATATAAAAGTGGGTTTTGGGTTGCAGTATGGGTACCCAGTCTCTAAAAGTTTCACCATTACCATATTAGGTGATTCCTACATTATTCAAACTATAGGGAACATAAAGATGATAAGGTTCTTCTTTTCACCTCCTGAATTTATCTAAGTCTCAATTCCAATCTTGATGAGGAAGGGACTCAGCTAAAAAAAGAAAGTTGCAGAACTCTGTGACAATGATTGCCATCAAAGTCACTTATTTTTTTATGGAGGATGTATTAATTTTGTTGAAAATAAGTTGCACTCTTTATTTTCTCCATTACATAATTTTAGCATAATTTGTTATCTTTTACAAGGCTTTAAACTCTTTTTTTTATCATTTCCCTATTGTGTTGGAGATGGAAGCCTGGTCCTCATGAATGCAAGGCAAGTACTTTTCTGTTGAGTTACACCCCTAGCTAACCTTTCAACTTATTTTTAATCTTTAATTATTTTTATTGCTTTGTACAGAATACTTTTAGAGTACTTCTACTCTCATAAAAAAATTTCTGGTGAAAAGAAAGATAGCTCTTCATATCCTCTTCTCCACAATTAATTAATTAATTAATTACTTTTTTCAGTTTTCTTTTTTATGTTTTTTTATTTTAAAGAGAATAAAAACAAAACAGAGTAAAACACAACAAAACAGATTATTATGTTTTGAACACCTGTATTATCCACAATTTATTTTTAACATTAATATTTCCACATTTCTTATCTTTTTATTATATTTTATTTTTAATATTTTTTAATCCAAAATTGATTTTTATACTTTTAATTCTATTTCTTTATTTTTAGTTTGTAACTCACTTTTACTCTTATTTTATACTTTATTTTTATTTTGTTGATTTACTGCTATTTATTTTACACTATTTGATCTTCATTTTTTTTGTGTTACTTTATTATATGCTTAAACTGAACTTCTTAGTTTCTTGTATTCTGTTTTTTCATTTTATCTCCTTGGTTTTGATTCACATTTAAAATTTTTCCTAGTAATCTCACATGTTTCTAATAAGAAATTGTAGAGCCAGGGATTTAGCTCAGCTGCACAGTGCTTGCCTGGCAAGTACTAGGTCAGGAGTTCAATTCTTGGTACTCACCCCAAAAAATTGCAATAAGTTTTACTTGTGCAAGTTGTGATTTTTATGGAATCTGCAAAGCTTTTTAATATGAATGGCCCAAGCAGGAAGCATTTGTCCCACTGAAAGATAATCTTGCAGTTGTCCATCAAAGTCCCTAGGAATAGTACTTCTGAACCTGCCTCTCTGTCACAGCTTACGAAGGGAGCAGAGCTCCTGGTCCTCAGCAGTTTCAGCTGGGACTCAGCATGGTGCATTTCACGACCTCCCACCAAATGCAAAGACAACATTAGGTCTTAACTCTGGCTCATACCTTTGCATTTTTGTTATATAGTCTAAGATCAGTTTAACTGTTAGAAATGTTTTCTCCAATTTGCAAATTTATGCTATATTAAACCGTTTCTTCTTTATAACTCCTGCTTCTCCATTCCAGAAGGGCTCAGTAGTCTTTCTTTATTTTCTTTTCCCAAGCTTCTAGTGGTCTTTTGGTTTCATAGATACTTCAAGTTATTTAGTGGCTTCTATGCACCTAAGCTCCAGGGTGAATGATTTTACCCTATTCCTATCTCCTTGCCTTTAATTTTTGCAGGTGCATCCAATAACACAAAGTACCTTTAGATCTATGTATCTACTACCTATCACCTATGTACTCCAAAATCATTTTAGTGTAACATAGAAAGATATTTTCAAGATGCTAGTCTGCCACTGTGCTGAAATTTAAAGTCTGCTAATGACTTTCCATTTCTGTGCTCATTAGTCTATTATTTGAAATCAAGCTATCACATTCCTAATTCTTTATTCCTTTCAGACTGTTTCCTGCCTACTGCTCTCGCTTTAAAAAAAGTGACACATTCAAAATATTTTCACCCACTTTGTCTCACTCCTACTTCCTTCTATTCCCTGATGAGAACTTGGGAAGGCTTTCACTTATCTTTCCTCCAAACACTCAAATATTAGCTTGGCTAAGATAGTTTAGCACTTATTAGAATTCACACATTTTAGTCTTGCCCTTCTGTTTCAAAAGACTTTATTTAGGGGCTAGGGATTTAGCTCAGCGGCATAAGCGCCTGCTTGGCAAGTGTGAGGTCATGAGTTCTATCCCCTAAACCAGAAAAAAAAAAATGCTGGGATTGCAGGTGTGTGCCACCACACCTGGTTCCAGAAAAAAAAAAAAAAAAGCACTTTGTTTACTATATATTTGTGAATATTGCATTGTTTATTCTTTCCATCTTTTTTCCTATTTTCTTCTCTCCTGATTCATTTTTTAAATTCGAGGGTTTTTTTTTAATTATTTTTTCCAGAGGGACCGAGGATATGGTGAAGTAGTGCAGTGTGTACTTAGCATACTCAAGAGCCTGAGTTCTATTTACAGCATTAATAAAAAAATTTATTTTTTTCATTCTGTATACAAGTGGCATATTAGCAGATTTTGTACCTATTTGAAGTATTCTTTTGTTACCCCTGCCTTAAATATTATCTTGTCCAGTAATTGTGTGCTGGGCAATATTTTTTCTCTTGAACTGTAAATACCTTTGCACTTTCTTCTAAGCACATGTTACAAGTGATAAATGAAGTTTTAAATTGTTTGGAAATTTGCAGATGCTAAATGTACCTTTATGGTGAAGGTGTTTTCTGATGATGTCTTTGTGTGCATGTTTTTACATTATTAATTGTATTTGAAAATACGTGAACATTTTCAGTAAGAATTTTGTCTTTTTTCAGGAAAAATATATTCTATCATTTTATCATGGCTTTTGTCACTCACTTTTTTATTAACTTATGTTATCCCTTTGAAAACCATTAATTCATATATTAGGTCTCCTAATATATTCACTTATTAGTTATCTCTTAGATCTATGGGGGATTGGTTCAAAAACTCCCTACTGGTAACAAAATCTATGGATGCTCAAATGCCTTATATTAAATGGAATAATATTTCTGTATAGCATATTAACATCCTTTTGTACTTTAAATTATTTCTAGATTACTTATAATAGCTGATACAAAGTAAATGCTATATAAAGGGTTGTTACACTATATTTTTAGGGAACTATGACATGAAAATGTCTGTATGTGTTCAGTATGGATGTAATTTTATTCTTTTTGGATATTTTCAATTTAGACTGGTTGACTCTATAGATCCAAAACTCACCAATACAGCGACTTGTTGTATGTATGTTTTCTGTCTTAATTGCTTTCTCTTTGAAAATATGCTAAACATAAACCATATTAGCCTCAGCACAAATATATATCTCTGTGTATCTCTCTCTCTCTCTATTTTTTCTCTCTCTCTCCACTTCTAGTTGGGTGAATTATTTAAAACCTCTAGGTAGTTAATTATTAAATCTATTTCATTTGCTCAGATATTATGATGTCCAGAGTATGTTAGTTTATTTACATTAGATTTTTAAATTTATCATATTATATTCATTTTCAAATTTTTCACTTTAAAATAACTACTATTAAAACTTGTAAGAATAGGTATTTAAATTTGGGGGGTCTAGATATTTAAAAAGAATACACACTTCTCAGATGAAGTAAAAATGGCAAATAAATATATGAAAAAATGTTCAGCATCACTGGTCATTTGAGATATGTGAATTAAAATAATACTGAGATTCTGTCTCACTCCAGAAAGAATAGCTATTAGGAAGAAACTGACAAATAACAAATGCTGGTGGGCTGCGGGGGAAAAAGAACCCTACTTCACTGTTGGTGGGAGTGTAGACTGGTGCAACAATTCTGACAATCAGCTCAGAGATTCCTCAAAAAACTAAACTAGATTCCATTCGACTCAGCTGTTCCCCTTCTTGGTATCTTCCTAAACTAAATAAAAGCACCATACCACAGTAATGTATACATATCCATGTTTATAGCACACAGTTTGTAATAGTTAAATCTTAGAAACTGCTCAAATGCCCATCAACTGATGAATGGGTAAAGATGGGGATTTCTTTATTCAGTGTAGTACTGTTCTGCCATAAAGAAGGATGAACTTGAGACCTTTCTAGGTAAATGGATGCACCTTAGACCATACCCTTAAGTGAAATAAAGTGGACACACATGTGTAAATATCACATTGTTTCTCTGAGAAATCAAAAGTTAGAAATTGGAAGTGCAAATAAGGACCAAAATATATAATAGATACTGGGAAACAGGACAAAAGTGTTCAAATTATAAAGAGAACAGGGAAGGGGGCAGGAGGAAAGGAAGAAAGAGAAAATTAAAAAAAGAATAGGAGAAGACATGGAAACAAAGCTTTTGTAAATAAGAAGAGGAAGAAAGGTTGAGGGGAGAAGAGGGGATTGGGGAAAAATTAGAATCAAGGTACATTATGTACAAGTACAAAATCTCTGTGATGAATGTGACCCTTATGCATATCTAAAATGCACCAATAAAATTAATTTTTAAAATTTCAAGAAAGATTTGAAAAGTTTTGTGAATACTTTGTCAAGATATACCAGATTTTGACAAGTCCTTTGCTCTCATTTTTTTATACACCTCCAAGTCAGATCATGAAGATGGAAAGTTTCACTGGTGACATTGGACTTTCTCAGCTTATTGAAAGAGTCATGTGAGGGAAGTCTGTGCAATTGTGGGTGATTATAATTTGACCAAAAAGTATTCAACATTAAGCCAAAAGGAACTCTTTCAGGTTGACTACAATTGCATTTTGACATGTTACCACGTAGCACAAATTGTTCCATTTTAGCCCTGGATTTTGCCTCAGCCTGGAAATGAGCCATTTAGGGTTAAGGTTAGAGTTAGAGTTAGGGTTGTGGTTAGGGTTAGGGTTAGGGTTAGGGTTAGGGTTAGGGTTAGGGATAGGGATAGGATTAGAGTTAGGGTTAAGGATAGGGATAGGGTTAGGTTTAGGGGTTGGGTTACCTTTAAGGAGGAAGAATGAAAATACTGTTTGGAATAGAGTTTGAGCTGTATAATACAGTGCCTGTGTCACATACAAGGGTCCCTATTTTCTACTCCCTTCACTGTTCACTTACATAAACACTCTCACACAAACAGACACACACACAAGCAGTTACTTGGATTACTTCTTTTTTTCTAATCCTACATTTAAGTTAGTTTTATTATACAAGTAAAATATATAGATTTAATGTTTTTGATATCTATTAAATTTTGCTATTTTCCCGTTATTTGATTTCAAATTTTTGATTATTTGAAATAGTATGGTACAATAAGTCTGTACTTTTATTCATAGGAATTTCATACACTCTTTTCTTCAACTGAAAGATTTATGTATTTGTATTCCTGCTGATAAATAATGCTTAATTGTTATTAATTGCTATTTGGTCCTTGCCTTTTTTTTTTTTTTTTGCAAATTGAATGAAAGAAAAATATTGTTCTAACACATAATGAATTTCCAAGAATTTTGATAAATATGAGTGTATGAAGCAACTTTTGAAATTTCTTTTCAGTGCAGAATAAAAGAAAAGTGAAGCAATTCACAATAACTGAAGAGAAAAAGAAACCACGAACTGAAAAAAAGAATTTAATATGTAAATTCTCTCAGATTGATATCCTTAATGTAGTAAAAAATTATGAATATTCATGTTTATAGAAATCAATAAAACAATTCCCCTTCTCAATAATGCATTTTATTGTGAATTCAATTTGTATACTAATATAAATAAAATTGCATTTCTCACATTTTCTTTGTGTTTCAAACTTTTTGTAACATTGTCTTTTAGAAGACATATAGTTGTAGAAATCTACATACGACTGTCTATATCTGTATCTATTTATCTTCATTAAAATGTCAGACTATCTGCTGTTTATAAGGAAATTAGCTGTCTCATTTTTAGTGAAGTGCTGCTGTATATGGAAGAGAAATTTAGCGATCAAAGTTTTTTTTGTTGATCTTGCATGCAAGTTTTGATTAGTTTCATGTGGCCTAAATGACTTGTTATGGTGTTGCAAAAGTAATAAGAGCTTGATGTAACAGTGACCAGGATGATTAATGAGTGTCTTTTTTTATCCTAGAGGGGCATTTTGAAAACATATGTACAGGCTACATGTGTTAGATCATACTAGTGATGCTCATGGTTTTTAGAGATTCTGATCCAAATTCTTTTTGCAACAGCCATTGCTGTGTATTAAACCCAAAGACTTTGTACTGAGTGACATACCCTGCTCCCCATCCCCTTTTTGATCCAGGCTTTTATTAAGTTGCTAACTGCCCAGGCTGAGTTCAAATTTCCAAATATCCTGACTCAGCCTCTCAAACACAAGTTAAGGTCCGCTGACGTCTTGCCCAGTCAGATTAATTTTTTAAAACACAAATGAAAGCACATTTAAAAAATGTTACCTACTGGCCTTTTTAAATGGTATCTGGAAAAGATAAAGTTCTTGACATGTCACATAAATAGGGTTTCTTAGAATATGGTGTGTGACAGGTTAAGAGCTATGGTTTGGGCTATTCTGTATGACTGGATCCTACTTTAATAACTTTTGTATAAGAATTTGACAATCTCAAACTCTGTACTTACTTTTGTGCTTTTCCTTATATACAATTTTTTCCTTCTGGCTAAACTATTCTTTTTTCTCTCGATTATCCTTCTATAACTTCAGTAGTAACTTTTTGTATATTTGTTTGGTTGTTTGTTTGAGACAGATTCTTACTATGAATTCAGGCTGACTTTGAACTCACTATGTACCCCAGGCTGGCCTTGAATTTATGGTGATCTTCCTGTATTAGCCTCTAAAGTGCTGAGATTATAGGTGTGGCCATCCCTCTCCACCATTTTAATATTAATTTTATCTTTTTATTTTTATTTTATTTTTTTTTTGCGGCACTGGGAATTGAACTTGTGACCTCACACTTGCCAGGCAGGTGCTTACGCTACTGAGCTAAATCCCCAGCCCTTGTCTTTTTGAGACAGGGTCTCCTTATGCCGTTCAGATTGACCTTGAGCTCACTTTGTAGCCCACTGGTCTTGAACGTGCAACGATCCTCCTGCTTCAGCCTCCAGAGTGCTGGGATTACAGGCATGCACCACTAGGCCTGGCTTTAATATTAATTTTAATTCTGACATTTTAACCTTGATTTTTGAGTCAGATTTTTTTTCTGGTCTCTTTTATAAAAGTCTTCTCACAATATTTTATTTAAGTGACTGATTTTGCTCTGAGAGAGGTAAAATCTTTGTTACTCAGAATCATGACTGAGATACTCAGGAGGTGTGAGGAATTTACCCACCACATTGCCCCAACCCTTTTGCCATGGTCTAAGGAGGCAATCAATGTGGATCAAGATTAGCACCAGCTGACACAAATTTTTATGTGTTTAAATGACTCAGGCGACTCTGATCATAGTGAGTAAAGCAAATTGCTGCTGCTTTTCATTCCATGACAAATGCAATTTCTCATGATAACAGCTAATTTATGTACTTTATTCTCCAGTGTCGTATTTCTTGGAAATATTCAGAGTAGAATGGAATTTAGAGATTTCTCCTCTATCAAATTTTCCATAATGACTACTCTGGGTAAGCTGTTCTTCTGTGTGCCTTGGAAGCCCATACCACTGACCTTGGAGAGTTTCATTGCTATCGGAATTACAAGTGCCCCCTCCACATGCACACTGCCTAAATCGAAACCTTCATTCTATTCAGCAACTGTTCTTCATAATTTTTGTTTGGGTTTATAGCAGTTGCCTGTTTTATTAAAGATCAAATATTCTTCTGAGTTTTAAAAAAGTGTTCCTAGTTTTCTCTTGCCTTCAAAAAGAAGAACCATGTGGAAATTCTTTCTCTTTGCTTATTTTTTGTGGTGCTGGGGATTGAACCCAGGGCCTATGTGCATGCAAGGCAAGAGCTCCACCACTAAGCCACACCCCAACCCTGAAAATTCTTATAATGTGCTTTTCCCCTTAAATCTCACACTCACTTCCCCTGCATTACTAGACCTTCGTTGCCAGTGCTCCAGTGATTTCCTAATTGACAATCCAACCTGCTTTCTCTGCTGACAGTCTCTATATTGAACCGCCTCATGTTTATCACTTTTTTATAGTGCACATCTCACATAAGCTCTATTTTCATTCTCCTTCATCTCTTCTCTTACAGCCTCATTTCCCACTCTTTCTCTTGTTTCATAGTGAGAGATATCTCTCCTTCACTTTTGTCCTTGTAGACCTTTTCTTATGCAGCTCTTACTTAGTAGCCCAAAGCACAGGTTAAGTTTTTGCCTTTGTCTGTATTTATGATTTCTGCTACTGTTTCAATGCATATGTCCCTCCAAAACCAGATGACAGAAATTAACTGCCAAAGTGATGGTGCTAAGTAGGGTCCTTGAAAGGAGATTAGGCTGTTGGGATCTGCCCTTGTGAATGGAATTAATGCCCTTATGAAAGATGCTTCAGGGAGCGGCATCGTTCCTTCCAACCCTTCTGCCTATGAAGTCATAGTTTCCTACCAGTCCCCTCCAGACACTACGTCAAGACAAGTCTTGAATGTAGAGAGTAATCTTAAGCCAGACATTGAATCTGTCAGTACCTTTATCTTAAACTTCTATTCCTGAAGAAGTGTGAGGAATAGATTTCTCTTATTTATAAATTACTCAATCTATGATATTTTGTTTTCACTGCCTGAACTGATTGAAACACAAATTGGTACCTAGAAGAGAGGTGTTGCTATTATGAATGTTACCTTAAAACTTGGCATCAGCTTTTGAATGGGGCAATAGGTAGAAGCTAGACCACAAAGATGAGGGCTCAAAACAAGAGGAAAGTGGGAGAGAAAGTCTAATTTTTGTAAAGATTACTTAAGTGGTTGTAATCAGAATATTCATGGAAACAGTGAAGTTTGTTCTGATAAGACTCCAGATGCAAAGGACGAACAAGGCCTGGCTACTGGAGAAAAGGCCATCCTTTTTTACACCAGCTGTTAATATGGCTGAATTGTATTTGTGTTCTAGGACTTTTTGGAAGGTGAAATTTATGAGCAATGAAATTACATATTTAGCAGAAGTTTATAATCAAAGTGTTGAATGTGTTGCTGGGATTCTCTTGACTGCTTATTGTAAAATGTGTGAGGAGAGAAATGAATTAAAAATGGAATTTAAAATTAAAAAAAAATGTAGAATTTAAGGGTTTAGAACATGTGTACACTGGCCAGGTGGTACATAGTAAAAAGGAGTGTTCTTGAGAGAATACCAATGGTGTATTCCAATAAATATTTAATAAATGCAGAAGTGCGGATATAAGGAAGGCAGTATATTTATCAAGACAGTAAAGACTCCAAGACATTTTGGTCATTTTTGAGGCCTCCACTATTGTCATAGGCCTAATGTAATGGGGACTTGATTTTAGAGTGGTTTCAAGGGAAGCACACAGGGCAACCATGAGAATTTGAGGTTCATGATCTAACACTAGGTCAAGTCTTTGCTTCCTCAATTTGAATACTGTGTTCACTGAAACCCTTGGCTATGGCTTTAGTAGGCCTGGGACAACCACTTAGAAGATAAAAATCTCTTAAATGTATGGTGGTTGTGTGTTGACTCTGTAGTCATGCATAAGGCAAGAGATGCCTAGGCATGGGTTCTTCTGGCTAGGTTTCAAAGCCTTCAGGCTTTGAAAGCCTTCGGGCTTAGCTAAATCATAGCCCTAGATGTAGAATGACCAACTGAGAACTTCCCCTAGGGCAAGGTCCACTGCAGCCTTGAGGATAGGGCCACTTCCCAGACCTAAGTAACCATAGGATTACCATGGTCCAATCCCTGCCTGGGAGAGTGGCTGGCATTCAGTTCCAAACCATGAGAGCTGCTCTATAGGTGAGGCCCAGGAAGAAATATGTGTGGCATCCTCCAGAGCATTAGGGGCAACTCTTGACCCAGTGTGTATTAAAGGCAGTACATAGAATCATACATTATTCTCAAGCCCCAAGAGTTAATGTTGCTTTCTTCACTTAAGGACCTCTGCCTACTTCCCTAATATGAATGTGAATGTCTATGCTACCCTTGTCCCAAGATGGAATTTTGGAAGCATAAAATTTGTTTAATTTCATAAACTTATAGCTAGTGGGAAATATGCCTCATGATGAGTTTACCTTGAATCTCAACCATATCTGATTTAGAAATTTAGATGAGACGTAGACTTTAAAGTTCATGCTGGAATGAGTGGAGACTTTTGGAACTAGAAGAATAGAGTGAATGTGTAATGTATCTCAGAGTGACACAGATTTTGCTTGATGAGAATAGAAGGGCTGTGTAACATGGGGCAGTGTCTTGATAGAGGATAAAATGGTTTGTCCATTCCTTTGGCTGTGTTCTACTCAATTTAAAATTCTCTTGTAATGTTCAGAGTTTTCCATACCGTTCTTGAGTATAAATTCAGCCTGTACAATCCATCAAGGTTAATAAAATGCATACAGCATCACCTTGATAGTGAATGTTGATGGACGTTTTCTTTTTCCTAAGAGAACTGGGTGATTTCCATTTGAAAACTCTGAAACTTGGTCTCAGGATTATACATAGAGCCAAATTTCTTCTCCTGTTGTGTTATTTCTTCAAAAGTTGGAATCTCAAGCAGCACAATTTCACAACTACAATGTTATGGATAAAATTCATTTTGCTATATTGTTTACAATAAGTGATTTATGGCATGCTTTAAAATACAGCTTTCCTAAAATGTAGCTCACAGCCTATGGACTGTATCAAAAAAGTCGAACTACTGCTTTTCTTTTATCCTATTGAAGATTTCTGCCTTTCTCTTAGATTTCACTCAGCAGTAGTAGTCACCATATTACATGGTCACACCTTGTATCTCAGTGCAGTAGCACAGAGCTTGCCAAGCACCGAAAAAAAAGCAGTACTATGACAACAGAAGAGAAAGTTAAGTAGGGCTTAGTATTGTGCAACTGTATTCCCAGGTACTTTGGAGGCTGAGGCAGGAGGATCACTTGAGCAAAGAAGTCCAAAATGAGCCTGAACAACATACTGAGACCCTGCTGGACCCACTTGCCCCTCCAAAACTAAGAAAATTTAAAAAGACCAACAAACAACTCTGAACCATGGATCTGAAATCTGTTTATTGCCTAGACTCAGCATTTTCAGCAATGAACACAGGGATTTAGGTTGAGTAAGCACAAATCAACAGACAAAGATAAAGCATTCCATATAAAGACTATATTTTTGTTTTGAAAATGGTAATTTTTAAGTCCACTAATATTCAAGAATTTACTTTTGTTCATCATGTAGGAAAGTATATTCAAGTAAAATGCTTTTAGTCATTCTTTGGAAAGTTTATTTTGGTCTACATGGTCATTATCACAAAATTTTACACTTAAACTATGACAGAAATATTCCATTTTAATTAAAAAATTTTAAAATCCTTCTAGAAAATACATTCGTTGAGAAAATATCACATTAATACAAATACCTACGAGGTATCAAACTCAAGCTGCAGAAGTACTATGCAGACAAATCTGCTTTATTAGAGTGTCTCCTTCAGGATCACACATTACAGCCCACGTCTACAGGGGTGTATAGGAAGCATTCACACAGCCACGTAAGACTGGAACTAATCCCTCCAACTCCCTGTCCACGAAAAAAGATTGTGCTTATATTTTCAGCTACAGAGATTTTATGAAAAGTTTTTCTTCGCAACTCTGTGCATTAGCCTAACAGTTGACCCAAGCCTTTGCTTATTAAATGAGTCCCACTCATGATTTATGAGATACACCTCAAATATGTATTACCTTTGCTTTATGTGACTATAACTTCATTATGTAACAATTACAGAAAAAAGCAACAAAAATAACATTTTTCATTATGTTTTTGAGATTTGCGTCTACTGACATGGTTTATACAGAACACTATGTAATCTAATAAGACTTTCTTAATAACCCTTGCACCATATGAGTATACCTGTATTGCTTATTGAATTAGATAAAATGATTAACTCAGTTTGGAAAGCCCTGGTACATGTGTGATTTCTAAGTGCATGATATGTGGTAGAGTACTCAATTAACTGAGTTTATTGATTAATGTAATAAAGATCCAAAGTAAATCTGGAAACTTCCCAGAGAAGTTGTTATGATCTCATTTTGTCTATTAAAACTCCAGAGGACACTATTAGAATTGAGTCACTCAGAATATTCTAGAAGTCTAAGCACATGAAATTTCTGGAGGTGATGACTGTCCTGCAGGAGGAAGTCAGAGAAGATTCTAGTGGAGGGGTTAAACACCCGCAGTGCTGCTCCCTTCTTCCTTGCCTGTGGCAGCCCCTGCTACTGGAGCTAACAATGCACTGTTCTCTTCAGAGCTAGAATATAGCCTTTCATTCTCTCAACAGAGATTCCTAGAAGCTAATTTGAAAGTATGTGATACTTTTGGCCAACTCAGGCTTAGTGTTAATCCTGCAACATTGTCCCTTTTAGATTAATCTAATTTAGATAAGCAAATGTAAGAGATTTCCCATGATTCCTTAATGAAGTATCTGACTAGGAATATTCTTTAAAAGTACCCAGAATAGAGACTAGAGTGGGAATTTACCGAGACGAGCAATTTCTTTAATGGTCATTTCTGAAAACTTCTAAAATATTTTTACTGTTAGGAGAATCTATTTAACATCTAAAAGGAAAACTTTATACTAAGAAAAAATTCTACACACTTGTGAAAAGGTTCAAATTGCCCCCATTATTTTTCATATCTCCACCTGCCAATATCTATAATAAAATTTTGAGAAAATATATCTTGCCTCATGAATTTATGAACAATTCTATTTACTATCATGGCATTAGAAGGGCATTTTTTCTTTCCCTAAAGAAAAAATAATTTCAATGAAGAAATCACATACCTCTTAGACTTTGTGTTTCATGATGTTTTTCAAATTATTTTGACATGCTGAGTGATACATCACGCAGCAGGTGCAAGAGTAATGGTGATGAACATGTTACATTTTTGAAAATACAAATATATGGATTTAGTGGGTCCTTCCATCAACAGCAGGTTGAGTGGTTGGTGCAGAAAGGTAGGTCAGCAAGAAGGGCAGGTCTCCACCCACACAAGCAGGAGGGCTAAACTAATGTGAGTTCAAGGTGGAGTAATAGCTTCTGACTTCCCAGCTGTGTTATTCTCCATCTATCACTATCTTTTATACTCTGAACTTCAGGAGTCTAGTCTGACACTTTGGTGTGCCACTAAATGTAGTACTACACAAATTATGCAATTTAAATGTGGAGGTTAATTAAATTTTCTAATGCATGCATACACCTATATACAAAGAAAGTACCAATTCATCTGAAAGAGATTTAATAAATCACTAATATTAATGAGATCCTCACTACATGACAGATGTTCTAGGATATTATATTTATTATAGCATTAAGTCTTTAGTGGATAGAAAAATGCTGGGTATTACTACTACTTTTATTAACAAAACAGGAAACAGTAAAAATAGAATAGATTCACTTAAAAAGAAAAGTGACAGATACAAAAATATTTTGACTCTTGAAAGAATATTTCAGGAACAAATGATGATAAACTAAATAAAAATATCAAGGGATTAAAAAAAGCAATTTACAAAGGGAAATATGAATATCCAGTATTTTTAAAAGACATTGGCAAACAGTTTAGGAATAAGCGTAGTGAATGTTAAAAGAATGATGAGAAACTTCTACAAATCAATCACATTGGTAAAAACTACAAGTTTGGATAACATCTAAAGCTGGAAAGAGTGTGGAAAAATGGGATACCCACTGGGCACTTCAGCACAGGAAAAAGTGTTGTGGAAGAACTTTCTGCAATTTATTGAAATGAAATAAGAACATTCTTTATGACCAAACAATTCTACTCCTGTCCATATGTGTATATTGTTTCTCTCAGTTCAGATACTTGAACAGACTGACTGAACTCCACAGAGCTGACCCACTGAAGTCTTTGCTTTAAAACCAGCAGACAAATATCAGAAATTCAAAGGACAACTACAGTATGATTTCCCCATGGACCCAATGTTTGGACACGAGGTCAGGGCTGAGTTGCTGACTGAAACTGCAAAGAGTTGTGCCAAGAAGTTGGGTTTATCGGAGGACTTCCCCAAAATTCTCAGTTCTTCTCGATGAGGCCAAGTGTTATCAGTAAAAAAACTGACTTCAATGCAGAGCTTCAAACATTAAACAGAATATTATAAATTCTACTCATCTTGACCAAGAGTAAAAAATTCAGCTTTCTAGGCATTCCTAGAGATAAAAATATGACTCTTCTATTCCAGGTTGAAATTAGTTAGAACACCACAAAATTCTGCAGTAACATACAGACTCTTAGAAACATGAGCTAAGTATATTTTTAAAAACTATGTATATTAGTACAAGTGTGCTGTACATATGTTTACATTCTTTATGTGGAGTTAGTACATATATGTGTCACATCTTAATTCCATTTTTCATGCCCTTTCCCTCTCCTTTCTCTCCACTGTCCCATCTTGATCCCCTTCCCCTTCCAGAAAGATCTATCTCTCTACTTCCTATTACCTATCTTTTACTTTACTCTTTTTTATAATTTGGATTTCTCATGTAAGAGAAACCATGAAGCATTTAAGCTTACATATCTGATTTATTTCACTTAATACTGTATTCTGAAGGTACATCCATTTTTCTATAAATGATTGATTTTTGCATCCTTTACATAACCAAGATTTAGAAATGTGGTCAAGTATAAGGGAACTAATAGAAAGTGTGATGTGCATTCAATGGGATAGTATATAACAGTAGAAATAATAAACTCTACATCATCACAAATAGATATCAAAAATGAATGTTCAGCACAACCCAGAATCATCACTTTTTTACAAGATGTAGTATATAATGTAATCTGTAAGCATAAAACACACAGAAACATACGTATAAACATTATTCAAACCCATATGGATTTAAATAAAGGCATAAATAGTGGTTTGGGAAGGATGCATATTAATGTGAACAAAATAAATAGATTTTATGGTGAGAGGGAATTGAAATTAGGGAAGAAAAGGGAAAAGAGAAATAGAGATAGATATTGAATGAGTGTGAGAGTGAGAGTGAGAGTGAGCGAGCAAGAGAGAGAGAGAGTAATTATTATGGCTTGTCTCCAAAAGTCTGTGGTCATAGGGGAGGCTTTTCAGAAGTTGCTGGATCTGGGGTACATGATATTGGAATTAAGCGTGTGTGATCACTAAATTATTCCAAAGATTGGTGTGGCATAGTTCTGGATGTGGAAATGGGAAGGCCCATCCTGTGTTTGGGCGGCACCACCAAAAGGTGGTATCCTGGAAGGGGTAAAAGGGAGAGGCAGCCTGCCTTTGCTTGCAGCTTGCTGCCTTGCTGCCCTCTGTATGCCTGGCTTTGCCATGGACTGTTTCTCTTCACAGGGCACCTCTGCCATGACCACTTGCCTCAGAGACAGACAACTGAAAACTCCACAAACTGTAAGCTACAGTAAACCTTTCATCCCTTAACTTTGGATGCTGAGTATTTTGTTTCAGCAATGGAAAAGTACAGACAATGATAATTATCAAAGTTACAATAGATATTATACTAAAAGAAAAAATCATAGCTAGAATCAAAAAGAAGGCATATTTCATGTCCATGGATAAGAAATAGAAAAATAGCATCAAAGCAGTGAACAGGACTGAATATGGATCTAGAGGTGTGTGTGTGTGTATGCTGGGAGGTGGCAATATTAAGTAGTATTACACTAGCAAAGACATACACAGTGAATAAATATTCAGATGAACATTCAATGTGCTCCATAAAATTGATACTAGAAACAAATATTTCCAATTATTTAAGAAATTAAGAAAAGTAAATCTGAAATAAGACATGAATATAAAAGAAAACTAAACTAAAATGCTGGTAATAAAAAATATAGGCAATAAGAATAAAATCCACAGTATAACTCAGGCTGTATACAATTAGATAGATTTAGTATATAACAGGCCTTTGATTGTTCTCAATATAGATGTTCATTGATTGAACACTATAACTAATACATTTCACAATTTGACTTCCAGAATCCTCAAACAAGCTTCACCTCCTAGCAATAACAAAGCTGACATTTTTTATTCAGAATTGTTTTGTCTTTAGTCCTCAAATCCTGAGAAATTCATTCAAATTATTTTATTACTGTCTTTTAAATCTATTCTTGAGAATTTATTCTGATATATATATAGAATAATATATTTGTGAATATTCATGAATTGACAGATATCTTTTCTTTCTGCCAGGCAAATTATTTGATGGTCTGTATAAATTCTAGGATTACTGTCCCTTTCTTTTGACTACTGTCATAAGGTCAAGTTTTTCAGATATTGACCTTATATAATATATAACTAGTATCATTAGTAGAAGAATTTTATTTTTGAATATATATAATCATATATTAATGTACTATATAATAATACATTATTAATATATGATTATATATTATATGATTATATATTATATATATAATGTATTATATAATAATACATTATATACTCATTTTTGTATTTTTTTTTAAAAGAAGTTGTATGGTTCTGGTGATTGAATTCAGACCTTGAACATGATAAATGAGTAACAACATAGAGCTACACATGCAACCAGGAGTTGTGTCTTTAATTTTAATTTTCCCCTCATTATTTAAAATATACTTAAATGCATCTATAGAGAGAATCATAATAATCCTGAAATTGGGTGGAAGCCTTTTTAACCTCAGAACTCGGGCATTCTTCATGTGCCTAAAACCAGTGCTGTGTGGATACTGTCAAGGCCTGCTGCCAGCTGGAGCATTAGCCAGGCTTTCCTCTCCCTTGTTCATAGGGGTTGAGTGCCTGGACAGTTGGGCACTCTGAACCTGACTGTGAGGAACAGCTTCACTATGTTACTGCCATTCTGGAACCTCATGTAGCCACCACCATTTTGGAAACTCATGTGGCTGCTGCCATCTTGAAACCGGTAGCCTCTTCCACCATTCTGGAATATGCAGCTTTCTCCTCTAAGCAAGATCTTTGACTTTTGTAGTTTTGAGGCGGCAAAGGATGAGATCCACTGCTTCCCAGGATGCCCCAGGTCATCTTTTTTATTTCTCTGTTCCTTTTCAGCAATCGGGAGCTTAGCTCTATCTTTGTAATCCACAGCTTTCTGGTAAAACTCACAATGTTTTGAATCATTCTGCTGGGCTCTCTGCTCTTGATTCACAACATAAATCTGGCTAAAAGCCCCCAACAATAGCCATTCCATCACCTCAACATTCAACTGCCTCGAAATTTCTTTGCCAGATTAATCAGTCCACTGCCCTTAATCTGTCTCAGGCAAAGTTTCTGGACACAAGTAAAATGCAGACAAACTTTTTGCCAAGCCATAACACACATGGTGTGGAGTCCAACAACCAGTGCAGTCTTTCCCTGCAGTGATCTCCTGAGCATGGTCCTTACCAGCAGACTTTCTATCAGCCTTCTGGTTTACTGAGCTCTGACCAGAATCTCCCCTGCATAACAGCCTAAGCTGTTCTGGCTCTATGCATTCAGGCTATATCTCCTAACCTTTCCACACTCTTCCCACAAACCATTCCCAAAGGCTCTTGAATCACATGGTAAGATACAGTCATAGCAAGGACCCCACTCCACTGGTACCAAATTCTGTGTTGGTTAGTTTTCTTTCATTGTTGAGACAAAATACCTGATGCCTAACATGAAGGAAGGAAAGATTTATTTCTTACAGCTTTTGGAGGTTTCAGTTCATACTTGGCTGGCTCCAAGGAAGGGTGGCATGGCAGAGGAGTAGCTGTTCATGGCAGCTGCAAGCAACAAGAGTGAACAGGACAAAAGAAAGGAAATTACTCATCTTCTTCCCTTCCCCTATATTGTATGCCAGCTCCACCCTGGGCGGGTGCAGCATTCACACTCCTAATCTCAGTTCTAAACAATGAACCAATCACAAATGCTAGATTCAGCTGCCTCCATGACTGCATGAGGTTTTGGGGGCCACCTAGACACAAACCATAACACAATTCACAGAAGTTCTATCACTTCCAAATAGAATGGTACCATAGGTCAGGGACCATGTCCTTAACATACAACCTTGAGGGTCATTTAAAGTCCATGGTATGACAGAGTTTATACATAAGCCACCAATGTTCACTACAAAAAGTCTATTGAAAATACAATTACTAAAATATTCTCTCAAATATGTCTCATTTATGTTCCTCAAAATTAGTTTCAGAAAAAAAAGCATATCATTCTATAGCACATTTCTGTCATTACAGCTACTCACTGTGGTCTTAAATTTTGCTTTAACTTCAAACTGAGATTGAAATCCCTTTGTTGTTATATCATTGAGCTTATTTTTTTATTAAAAATTGCTCATATAACTGCTCAGGTAAAACAGTAGAAACAAAACAAAACATAACAAAACAAACCTTACCGATTGCTTTTTACCCTGTTTAAAAGTCATGTACCATGTTCATTGCCTTGTTTTGATTGACTTTACTCTGTTTTGTTTTGTTTGGTTGTGTTCTTTTCAAAATAAAATAAAAATTTAAAAAAAAAACTGCTCAGGTAAACACCTTTCGGATTTGGCTATAATGATTGTTAAATTCAAAGGAGGCCTCTTCAGGGTTTTATAAATTATTATACTCACACCTTAGTAGATGATGAAAATTATAAGCTATAGACACCTTTGACTATGAGGTCATGTACTCAAATTGTTGGGATAATTTGCCTTACATACTGAAACTTTATCAGGAAAATTGTATCCTGCATAAGAACTTTTTGTCATTGTAATTTATTTTGAATTTTTTGTTCAATTTCAAATTTTGATTTTTCTGCAGTATTCAAAACATAAATGCAACTCTGGATAAAATCATAATACACCTGCATAAAATTTTACCTAGGATGAAACTGCATATAGATATACATAAATCTTAGTTCTAAATTATATGAATTGCTTCCTTAAAAGCCAGATTTCTTACAAACACCATAGAATATTTCACATAACTGTCAATATTCATAGAATGAGTTTTGCAACACAGGAAAATAAAACACATAGTCATTTTATTAAAAGCCATATTTTCATTTAAAATATTTTGCATTTAAAATACATATGCATTGGATACACATGCTGAGACTTAATTGTACCTGCTTTGTATCCTGAAGAAATGTTCTACGTTTTCTTTTAATTTGCTTTAAAATGTATTATCTAACTCCTATATGAAAACTATGCTAGCAATTCTATTTTTTCAATTAAAGTGAAGTAAGTGAAGTAAGTGATAGATCTTAAACACAGTTGTCTGAGTATTACCCTCTACTTCTGAAAGAAGTTGTTCATTCTAAATCTCTAGAGTCAAAATGTACTTTGTGGGAGGTGGGGGTATCTAAATAAGAGGACATATATTATTCTGCCCAGAGAATTATTACCTAGCATCATTTAGATATTCATGGCATGCAGAATATCAATGAATTGTCGATGTGAAACATGATATTAAACGTGTTTTCATTTTAACAATCTTTGGTTCCTTTGTTCCTTAAATTGTGACTCTTTCTATACTGAATGAATCTCTACATTTTGAATTGGAACAGAGATAATCTTGTTTTATTTAATGTTATGGCTCCATAGTGGCTTGTCTTATGTGAAATCTCACTATTTCTTGGATACACCACAGTGTTTATTCCTCTTCTTTACTATCTTGGCTCTTATTTCTTACACTACCTTCCATTTTCATCTCTAAAACTCCTTGTCTTAAATCTTGCTAGAAAGTTCTAGCAAGAAAAAGAGAGGAGATCTTCCTCCAAGCCTATCAGATTCCATAGAATACAGATGGTGAAACTTTTAAAGACAAGTACCCAAACTGCAACCAGAAACCAACTTATTGACATTGATTCTATTTACAAATTCCTCCAAGAGAAGTTTAAAATCTTTGCTCTGTCATTTTAGAAAGCTGTTGCTTAAAAGACAAGACTATAGTGACATTTAAAGAACAGAGCTAAAGCTTCAAAGATAAGTAAATTAATGACAAAATATTTGCTACCTGAAAATGAATGAGAATCATAGAGCAAGAAGGGGAAACACAGGCATAAAATCCAATCAGATCATTGGAAAAAGTCTAGCCAATGGTTTCTATGTGTTATGTAAGAGAAGAAATAAAGGTTATAACAGAAGTCATATAAATATGTTATAGTTCATTGCACATAAATATTTAGAATGACATATTTGACTGTAATTATAAATGCTGTTTCAGCTATTTTCTACATATTTTTTATACATCACCTCTAAAACGGCCTTGAAATTTTGCTATAGATAGAGCCATAATCTAGTCAGACATTGACTTTCTGTTGGTTCACATTCTGGTACACAGAAGGAGGAAAAACATAAAAGCATAGAGTGTTACCTTAAAGATAATGAGCTCTTCCTCAGTATACTATGTGTGTTAATGTGTTGAGATGTCAAATGCAACGTAAGAACTAAAACAAATGATGATATTCAATAATTTCAGTCAACTTCATAGTTTTAAAGTTATCTCCTATTGCTCAGTAACATGCACTATTTCAACAAGATAAATGTTTTCATGCTGCAAAATATTCCTCCCTCTTTGTTTCTCTCACATACAGTTCTTTCCCAACATAGACACAGGTGCTGTGATCATGCTCCTTCTGTCCTATCTGTCCCTGTTTCCTCAGCTGCTTCTTTTTTTCTCAGCCCATCTGTATACTCATCGTCTTTCAGATGTCAATGGTCAGGTGACACTCACTTGACAATACTGAAGCCTCTTTTCTCTAATACTCTTTTATTTTTGTCAATTGCATCAAAATAGTCTAGCAGATGAACATAAGACACACTTGGTCAATTTTATGATTTATTTTTCTGTGGATGCAGACATAAAAGCAGAGACCATGCATATGAGTCAAACACAATATTTGTTACACTAAGTTGGTTGGGCACTGTCCCTATCAGAACCTTGACACTTAGTAGGGCACCAAAGGTTTGGCATAGAAAAATATTGCTGTAATTGATGTTGACCTCACATGTTAAAAGCAGAACTCAGAAATACCATTGTTTTCCTTGAGAACATATATGGAACTGTCATCATGCATCACTTCATGGTATTGTATTACGCTTTCATGCTTCTAATTTATACAGTCAATTGATTCATGAGCAGGGTCAAATATACATAAAATCATGAAATTAGAAATATGATTTTAGTATCCTCCTTCTTTCTCCTCTTTCTCCCACATCAATTTACTCAGTGTTACATATTGCATACCTTTCTACTTATGTAAGAAACTTAAATAGGTGACTTTAATTTCATAGTTCCACTTCTTCCGGACTCATTGCTCCCTTAAAGTAGAAGAAAGAAATGCCTAACATGAATTAACACATTAGATTTGGCATAATTTGAAACTATCAAGAGTAGGTCAAAAGAATAGATGGAGAGTTTTGAGGTGTTTTATAATTTTAAAAATTGTACATATTGTAGTGCTTGCAAGGAAAACTTTTTAATCTAACTTCTTAGGTTAAGTAAGTAAATTGTTAATTAGACCACCACAAGATAACTTAATGGGAGTAAAACAGCATGTTTTGTGTTCATAGAAGTTCAGAAAAACAAAATTGAACATTGGAAATAATTTAGGCTCAGTATCTTATATATTGACATAGTTTTTCATTGCTGGGACCAAATACCTGATGCCCAGAAGTTAAAGGAAGAAAAGTTTATTTTATCTCATAGTTTTTAGAAGTTTCAGTCCATACTCAGTTGGCACCAAGACAGAGTAGAATGGGAGTTGGACAAGGCAGAAGAGAAACAGTCCATGGCAGAGCAAGCAGAAAAAGCAGCAAGCCTTCCTTTCCTTTCATATTGTATACAGGTGACAAGTTTATTAGTCAGGGCTACTCACAATCAGGGCGGGACTTCTGTCCTCAGTAAGTCTATTTAGTCATACACAGAACCATGCTAAACCAGTCAGTGGAGTAATTCCAGTTATTACATACCCTAAACAGACCTGTGATCTAGCCATCTCCCAAAAGCTCCACATACGGAACACAGGAGGCTTTATGGGGACATCTAGATACAAACCATAACATATCATTTTAACATAGGAAAAAAAAGGGGGATTAGAACTTCAACTAACAATAAACTGTGGAGAACTGACTATGATGTTAATTGGGGAAACTAATAGTTACTTTAGGGATGTCTGTTTATGGCAACTCATCTTAATATCATCTGCGACTCAGTGATGAGTTTTCTTTCTGGAACAGAGGAAAATTGGGGCAGATTCATAAAGGGAAAAAGGGAGAGCAGAAAATTCTTCTTATATCTGTTGATTCTCTATTGCTATTGGCTCAAGTAATCCTTATTCCAAAATCAATTATATTGGGATGGTATGTTCTAATCCCATTGTATAATGTAATAACCATAAGACTGACTCATTGGTTTTCATCTTCTTTAGAATATTTGTCATTTCCTTTACTTTATGAAGGGTTTAAGTTCTTCTGATGAAATAAATGATAGTGTGTAATCAGGTCAAAATTTTCTGAGAAAGCAGAATAACAGTTCATCAATAATTTATAGATGCAATGTATTATAATACAAAAGGAAGCAAACATTAAGTGGAAAGAGCAATGTTCAAGTCCCAAGTTTGATACTTATTGGGAGAAACTTTTTAGATTTCAGACTTTCCCTAAACTAACTTTTTCAGTCTATAAATTACAGCTAATTACCTAAAGTTCTTGTGAAGTTCAAAGATGATGGTAAGTATGAAAGTATAAATAATATATAAAACTCAAAAAATATGTAAAATGTTGCTGTTCTGTTTCCTTTTTCCTACAAAAAATGATTTGGCCCTATGTAGGGTTTTTTTGGTGAGAAAAAAATGTGTAATTCTGTTTTTTCCAAGCCTAGAATCATTGCATTGAACTCTGTGGATATTACTACACTATCTTGAGATCTGCCTGAGGAGTTACAAAGTATGGACAATACAACATGAAATTTAAAATCAGAACACATGAGATACATATTCACAACCTGTCTTTTTCTAGTTTTGTAGCCTGTGCTAAAGACTAAATCTTTAAGAATCAGTTTCCTTATCTGTAAAAATGTGACATGCACACTTCCTTCACAGGGATGCTGGGAAGATTCCATGAGATTACATGTATAGGAATGCTCATAGGGACGCTCATTACATGAGTTCATGGACAAATGACATTACATGAGTTCATGGACAAATGACAATACACACTCTTGCAGTGTCCTTTTCCCCATGTTCCATCCATATCTTAACACTATTTTCTGTGAATATGGAAGAAAGGCAAACATGAATAACCCCATGTATGAGAGCTCTGGTAAACATTAGTAGAAATGCTGACATAAGTTTAGAGATGAAAAAATGGTTAACACGCCAAAATTAAAGTGCAGTGCTAACAAGACTGACAATATTAAAGATACGAATGAGTACCAAAATAAGGAATAGCATAAATACATGCTGTAGTTCTCAACAAATTGGAAACCATGGCTAGTAAGAAAATAACTATCATCATATAGAAGAGTATCAGTAGAAAAGTGACTTAATGCTTGTAAATTATACAACAGAAAATAATAAGGCAATAGTTAATGTATAGATAATTAAATTAGACTTACTTATTATCCATTTGGCTCATCTGTATTTCTATATTTTATGCCAAGGACTAATTTTATATACTTTTATCTATGCAATCAAAAATATTTTGAAATTGTGTTCAAAATTTGTTAAAATGATGGTGCTAGCAGATCACTGTATTTTAAATTATTTTTGCTCAATGCATTTTTAAATAAAAACTATGTGTCTTTTTAAGTTTCTTTTGAAATTTTTGTCAGTCAGGAAATTGCACTGTGAAAGAAAAACTAGCTGAGAACTGTTGTAGTGTCTCATTTCATTCGTTTGTAGATACTAGCTATATTCACCCATAAAAGTGTAGTTAGAAAACTTATCAGGATACTCGAATACAATGTCATTTCTATATTCAGGTTATACAAGGAACTAGTTGCCTAATCATTGTCATGTAGACTGAGTTGATCCTGCACTTGAAGACGAGACTAATAAGACATTAGCAATGCATTACACTTAATTGTGTTTGAAACACAAATTGTATTACCCTCTTTCCGAGCCTGCCACTGGAAACTCGCAGACCCTAATTCCAATCCTCGATATAATTAATGATGACAGATTTCCTATATCTACTTACTGGCTCTGTCTATTGCCTGTGATGTCGCACTAAGATAAATGACTTAGCCAATTGCAGATAAAAATGTTTTCCATCAAAAGTAGGCTGTGACACTACAATGAAAAATAAGTTCAACCTGACCTTATGAATGGTAAAAATTTCCTTGGTAGAATGTGCAATGGCAAATGTTATTGTTAATATTGATTTCTCTCCGTACAAGAGTAACACTGTCAACAAGATCAATTCTGTTAGACACATCTGTTGTTGTAGGATAAAAATGTATCTACTTCCAGTCAAAAATGAATTTAAAACAGTATTGTGGTTCAGACTTAAATTTACTTTTGCATGTCAGGTTTTAGTTTTAAAGGAGGAATCAAAGGAGAAATACTGATGATTTTTACTTATTGCATTATCAAGGGGTAATGTGCAATTTCACATAAGACAAAAGTAAACCAAAATTTAGGGCTATTTCTTTAGAAATAGCCTTGAATTGAAATGACCATCATTAATTTTCTCCCCAGACCTATGAGGATTTAGATTAGTTCTACAGAACTGAACACCTTAAAATGTGACTGAAGGTAAAACATAAATGATAAAATTAAAAATTTTATATTTAAAATGCACAAGTAAAATTACAAAAATTGTAATTTTTGTAGCATGAAAGGCAAAACATATGTGTGAAATTTTAATAGTAAATCAATACTCCTTTGTTGATATATTTTCTCACTGATAAATTCAAGAGGAGAAGAAAACTACATGTGATAAAGATATTTTCCCCATGAGTGTAGGCCTTCTTCTACAATCGCTGGAATGTTTTCTAAATGTGTGAATCAAATTGCAGCATGAAACCCTCCAGCAAATTACAAGTGGATAAAAAGGAAGGCCAAACTCTATCTTTATAGGCCAAGAAAGTCCTATGTGATTTAGCTGCTGATACCTTTTAGACTGAAATTCACATCCTACTTGTCTTTTCTCAGTGATTTCTAGACATACTGGTCTTTACTCCATTTCTCAAACATGCCCATTTTGAGCTATAGTTTTTTGTAATCTTTATTTTCTAGTCATTTTATAGCAGATATAATTTCTTCATCCTGGGCAAGTTCAAAGCTCATCTCCAATAGAAATTCTTCATGAATACCTTGACTAGAAGTGAGATCCCCACCCTTTCCCCATAATATATTTACATCACATTTAGTATTCTCTGCCTTGATTCAGCTTATATATCACTTGGAGTGTCTCCCTGGGGTCAGAAACACTGTTTTTTCTTTTCAGAGCTATGTACCTCTGACATAGTAGAAGGTCAAAAATATTTGTTGAACTAATGGTTCAATATACTGACTATCTTATGAGCACATTTAAAAAGCTATCACATTTGTTCATATAAATTAGTCTCCCATGTGTTCATGTTGTTTTTCTGTATTTTAACAAAAAATATAACTAACCTAAATGCAAATGAGTTAGCTTTGTGATATAAAAATGTAGCTAGGTATGGTGCACATGCTGTAATCCCAGCACTTAGGAGGCTGAGGCAAGAGGATTGACATAAATTCAAGGCCAGCCTGCATACACAGTGAGTTTAAGGCCAGTTTTAATTATGCAGTGAGATCCTGTATCAACACTGCTTTGCTAGAAAAAATTTCAAAAAATAAAAATACATGCTTTTAATTGAGCCAGGTTCTGTGTCTGCTGGAATTGTTCCTGGTTTTCCCTGGATGAGAAAGCAAAAGGACAGAGATGGTACAACCTTGTCTTTAGCATATTTATGCATCACTTTGTTTTCCATGAATTTTGAGTTAGATTTCTTTGTTTGTTTGTGATACTTGGAATAGAATTCAGACCTTGGCACTAAGCTACACTCTCCTTACTTTCCCTTTTTTTAAAATTTGAAAGTAGAATTTTCCTATATTGCTAAGTTGCCTAGACTTAGTTTGTGTGATCCTCCTTTCTCAACCTTCCAGAGTGATGGGATTACAGTTGTGTCTCATCATGCTAGTTTTGATTGGATCATTTTAAAAGATGCAATCATTTCATAATAAACCAGAGAGGAATTGAGAGAGTCTATATCATTTCTGTGTCAAAATGGTAATCTGAAGACTTTGTGTCTCCTTTGTCAGTTCTCTACTATCCCCTACTTTAGGCTCACAGCTGCAGTGGTCCAAAGATTGGGAGGAGGCTGCAGAGAGAGCCAGTCACTGAGGTCCCCATTTGGTGATAATAGCAATGGCAAGAAAAAAAATCTAAACAATTAATAGTCTTCAAATCCTTATTCTGTTCTAATTTCTATTAATGCATCAATTCATTTAATTCTGCCAACTCTGGAAAGCAGTACTGTCAATAACATGTGAATCATTACCACAATAGATGGGGAGAGAACATCAAATGAGGAGGTGCTACTCTGACCATACAGAAACACTGTATGACTAGGTTCCTTCTCAGTAGCTTGCTATACATTTTCTATTCATGTAGGGTCCCTTTGAGAGATTATGCAGCAGGGGTAGTGTGATCAATAAACCCTCAAAAAATCTCCTATGCATTGCCAAGACTGGTGAACCAATGGGTCTAAGCTACTTAGATTAGAACACTAGTTAAAAAACAGATTAAAAAGTTGTAAGAACATTGTCTTTATTAAATACTTTTCATCTTCCATTCTCCCAAGTTTCTTCGTGAACGTTTGAAAAATATAACCAGTAATACTAAGGATATACATAACCAGTAATACTAAGGGTATATGTAACCAGTAATACTAAGGGTATATATAACCAGTAATACTAAGGGTATACATAATGATTTGTAACAGAGTAAATTATTAACTAGCCTACAGAGCTTTCTTGCAAAGCTGATCAAATCATTCTGAGAGCAAGAAGTGACACTTGGGAGCCAGGTGTTCTTGTTACTCTACTTTTTGTCATCACCACATATCAAAACCAAGATGTTAACAAGAACACCTGCATTTCACACCATACCTACTGTCTTAGTTACTTTCCTCATTGCTGAGAAAAAGGACCCAGCACTTGAAGTTAAAGGGGGGAAAGTTTATTTAGCTCACAGTTTGTAGAGATTTGAGTCCATAATCAGCTGACTCCAAGGCAGAGTGACTTCACAGAGAAAAGTATATGGACAGCAAAAGGTAGCAAAGCAACAAGGAATTTTAAGGCATCTTTCTGCTCCTTTTATTTTATCCAGGTTACTCAGGGTGAGCATCACTTGCACCCTTAATTCTAGTGCCTTTCATCCTAGCGTTGCACCATGAATCAATTCCAACATCATATACTCTAGATCCAGCTGCCTCTGAAGAAACCTCACCTATGGCTGCATGATGCTTTCAGGTGATGTTATGGTTTGTGTCTAGACGTTTCCCCAAAGTCATAGACTTTGTCCTCCCAAAGTCATAGACTTTCTTTCAAGGTAGCTGAATCTAGAGTGTGTTATTTATTCATAGTGCAATGCTGGGATTAAGGATGTGAGTGCTACACTGAGCGTAACCTGCATATGATATAACGGACAGAAGAACTCTTACCTTTTATCTCTTGTCTCTTGCCTTTTGCCTCTTCTCTCTTGTCTCTTGTCTCTCTTCTTTTCTCTCTCTCTCTTTCTCATCGCTTTTATTGTCTTGCACTACCATGAACTGTTGCTCTTCTACCATGTACCACATTGCCTTTGAGCCAGCTAATTATGGACTGAAACCTCCACAAGCTGGGAGTTAAATATACCTTTCCTCCTTTAACTTTGGGTGTCAGGTATTTTTGTCTCAGCAATAAGAGAAATGTAACTAAGACAGGGGACTTTTGAACATAAGCCATAACACCTACCCACCTTGACAGGCTTAGGAACCAAAGGCTATTTCACTTTTACGCTGAGGCTCCAGTATCAAATCGGCTACATAATTTATTTCTAGTAACATTATTTGTAGCTAAGAGAGAGGAAATGAGAGAAACAGTGATAAAGAGAGTTGGATGTGTGCAACCATGATTTTCCAGACTAGACACCTAAGCTAGAATGCAATACAGTCAGAAGGAGGGATGATTCTGTCTTTACTGTTGACATTCATTTCTATCAGCACATTCATTTGGCAGTTATCTCTACAGATTATTAAGGTAGCTTTGTAAGCAGAATTGTCTAAGCTTTAGTGATTTTTGGTACACATCCATAAATCCACCTATTTATTTTCATGTTCTTGGTATTTTATCAGGGGAAGATATGTGTTTATTTTTTGCATGCTGTGAAGTAGTTTAACCCCTTCATAAGTAAACTCAAAATAAAAGCATTTGTTGCTGAAAGTTATAAATATCAATCACTGGGCATAAAAGTGGATATTCTCAAGGGCCTTCTAAGGTTATTATGGTGAGGCTTAATGGAGCAGGAAATTCATAAACATTCAAGATAAACTATGAGACATGATGCTCAAGTTGACAAGTCTGGGGTGAAGCATTTTGCTTTGATCTTAATTTTCCAAACAAGCATAAAATATTTCAGAAACTTTTAAAGACATATACTATGCACACATTAGCAGCAATACCATCAAGTACACACTGTTTATATCTGAGTTGCATATAGGTTTTTATTAGCTTTTAACAGTTCTGCTTTGTTTTTGTGTGCACCTTTGCCCCATGCACCAAGTCAAGCCTACTCAAGGTTCTGCTTTATACATTCCTTGGAGTTCTTCAGGCATCAGTAGGCTTAAAAACATTTAACGTTTTTTAAAATTTGTATTTCCTTTATTAGCATATATTGTATGTCCAAGGTTACTGTGCAATTAAAGAAGGGTGATATTTAGAAAAAGATTAATCTAAACCTCTGGGCAGTTTTTAAAATGATGGAATAGAGAACTGAATTCTTATGTTGATGTCCCCCTCAACAACCCAAGCTTCTTGCCTCAAAATAGAACTATGCCATTAAAAAAAGGAAAAAAACTTAAAAAAGACAATGCGCACAATGCCTAAAAAAGTTTAAATGATTATGCTTTATTTTTCTAGTTGAAAATTTTATCACACAGAATTCCCTCTAAAATAACTGTCAAGGGGACCCAAGAAACTGACTTACTTCTCCAGGAGCAGTACATCACAGTACTTTCATTAGGACTCCTGA